>BGPR01015364.1:896-36870 GCA_013235015.1 Araneus ventricosus
GTACGAATTTCTCTTTTTAAGAATAGCATGGCTGGACTATGAGTTGTTGTAGCATTTGGAGCCTTCCGGTACTGTAACAAGAATGTACTTAGTTTCTGTTGTATGCTACCTTCATATTTCTGCATAGCCCTGAGCGATTGTTTTAAAGTAGCAACATAGCGTTCAGCCTGACCATTACTCGAAGGTTTGAATGGTGCGCTGGTTTTATGCTTTATACCGTTGCTCTGCATAAATCTTTGGAACTCATAGGATGTAAACTGGGATCCATTGTCACTGACAAGTACCCGTGGCAGTCCAAATCTTGCGAAACTGTCTCTAGGACATTCAATGGTTTTCTTAGTTGTGGTTATCTTCATGGGATATACCTCGAACCATTTGGAGTGAGCATCAACGATTAGTAAAAACATATGCTCGAAAATTGGGCCAGCAAAATCGATATGAATGCGCTCCCAGGGCATACTGGGATATTCCCAGTAATGAACTTTAGCTTTTGCAGGATCAGTTTTGTGTCTGGCACAATCGACACAATTTCTAACGGCATCTTCAATGTCTTTATCTATATCCTCCCAATAGACAAATGATCTAGCTAAAGCTTTCATTTTTACCATTCCCAAGTGTCCAGTATGCAGTTCATCTAGAACATTTTTCTGATACTTCTTTGGAATGCAAACTCTTTGACCATATAAAATACACCCATCCTCAATGGTGTACTGAGCTTCCTTCCCTTGTAAATTTCGGCCTTCCCTTAAGGCTCGCAAGAGTGGGCCCAGTTCTTCATCTTTTCCCGTTTCCTGTCTTAACTCCCTTGAAGTGACAGGTGATGTTTCAATTTGTGTCATTTGAAATATTGTGATATCGTCTTTTACCTCCAGTTCTTCTGAGGTTTTTGGCAATCGGGAAAGAAAGTCTGCATTTCCATGGTCAGCAGTTTTACGAAATACAATATCAAACTGGAACGATTGTAAAATTAATGCATAATGTAACAGTCTAGTAGCTGTTAATACTGGTAATCCTCGTTTAGAACCAAAAATTGCTACTAGAGGTTTATGATCAGTTACCAGAGTGAATCGTCGTCCTTTTAAATATAAGTGAAACTTTTTTACAGCCCACACTATCGCCAGAGCTTCTTTATCAATTTGAGAATATTTTTGCTCAGTTTTTGATAAAGTTTTGGATGCAAAAGCTATTGGCCGTTCAGATCCATCAGGATATATGTGAGCTAGCACGCAACCAACTCCAACTGGTGATGCGTCACTTGCTAAAGTTAAAGGAAGTTCTGGATCGTAATGTACCAAAACCTTTGGTGAACAGATTTCCTTCCTAATTTGCTCAAAGGCAACCTGACAATCCTTTGACCATTTAAATTTAACATCTTTTTTTGTCAAATTATTAAGAGGATTTGCGATAGTGGCTAAATTTTTACAAAATTTACCATAAAAATTTACTAACCTAGGAAACTTTTTACTTCCTGAACATTCTTAGGTACAGGAGCCTTTACTACTGCTGAAATTTTCTCATCAGTTTTATGTAGCCCATTTGCATCTATTTTATGCCCCAAAAAATTTATTTCATTTTGGAAAAACTGACTCTTACTTAAATTAAGTTTTAGTCCATGTTCTTTACATTTCTTAAAAAATTCTTCTAAGGCTTTAAAATGCAACATTTCGTCACTTCCGGTTATTCTAGCATCGTCCATAAACACTTTAACTCCTTGCATACCTTGAAATAATCCATCTACGTAACGCTGCCAAATTGCAGGCTCCCCGTTCAATCCATACATGAGTCTCTTACAAACGTATAATCCCTTATGCGTATTTATTGTCAGAAGTTTCTGACTTTCTGGATGGACTTTCATTTGCAAATATGCATGTTTAAAGTCTAATTTCGAGAATTGTTTTCCCCCATTTAAACTAGTAAATATTTCCTCCAATCTTGGTAAGGGGTGTTGTGGCATAATTAAATTTGGGTTTAATGTTCCTGAGTAGTCTGCGCATAGTCTTATGCTGCCATCTGGCTTAACGACAGGTACAACTGGCGTTGCCCATTCCGAATGTTCAACCTTTTCAATAATCCCCTCTTTCTCAAGTCTATCAATTTCGTTTTCGACTCTGCCTTTTAATGCAAAGGGTACTGTTCTAACCCTACAAAATATAGGTTTAACTTCGGGTTTTAGTTCTAGTTTTACCTGATAGTTATTAATTTCCCCTAATTCATCATCGAAAATGTTTTTGTATTCCTCCAAAAGTTGACTTAAGTTTCTTTTACTTGTAGCTCTAACCGCCTTAATAGCTTGCCAATCCAAATTTATTTTATAAAGCTATTCGCGACCCAAAATTGTATCCAAATTTTCTTTAACAATGTACAGATTCAAATTCGAAATTTGATTCCTATATTCAACCTTTACGGTAACGTACCCCATAGGTGTCAATGAGTCACTCTTATAAGTTCTAAAAACTACACTGGTAGGCTGAATTTGTTTCTTGGAAATTTTTCTGAAATTATTTATACTCATTACACAAACCGCTCCCCCCGTATCTAATTCCATCGTACAGTTTTTATTTTCAATTTTCAAATTTATCATTATTGGAGGTTGTTCGTGTAACCCAGAATCTATAGAATTTAATTCAAATACTGGAATTTCTTTTTTGTTTTCTGCTTTGCCGTTAAAGCTTACTTGCTTTTGTTTTACTGGTTTCCTTTTAGATTTTTGAGCAGCAAAACAAGCTCTTTGAATGTGTCCGACTTTAGAACAGAAGTTACATATGCTAGAAATATATCTACATTTTTCCTTTACATGGTCTGTGCCTGTGCACCGAGAACAAAATAAAGGTTTCCTTTGCTTCGAAACAAAATTTGATTTTTTGTTCATTTGTTTTTTTCCTGCATACACTGCCTTTATCCCTTGTCCCATAATATCATTTGCCCCTTTACAAGCTTTCTCCATTGCCAATGCGATTAGCAATGTTTTTTCAAGATCAATGTTATCTTCATCAAATAACCGATCTAGTATCGCTTTATCGCGTAACCCACTCACAAAAACATCACGTAACATAATATTTAACATATTACTATCATAATCACAGTTTATTGCAAGTGCTCCGAGTTCTGCGATATAACTATTAATACTTTCCCCCTCGTTCTGCTTTCTATTCAATAACTTACGGCGGGAAGGTATAATTAACGGTTTTGGGGTCAAATGTTGTTTAAGGACATTTTTTAATTTATCCAAATTTTGGTCAGAAGGAAGGTCAGGAGCCAGCAAATTTTTTAGCAACTGATACAGTTTAGCACTCAAGGAAGAAATAAATACCTTAGCTCTACTATCTGCTGGTATATTTTGCACGTCTAAGTACGTTTGAAATCTTTCGAAGAAACAATCGAAATTTTCATTTTCTTCATCAAATTTTTCAAACTGCACAGTTACTTTCTGAGAAGAACCATGTGTTCTTTGTAAAGCAAGAACCAGTTCTTGATTCTGCTTCAATAATTCTGAAATGTGCTGCTCCATTATACTTCACTCAAAACGAAAAATAAAACGGATTACCTTGGCAGTCTTCGGGCATAGCCCTATCCTATGTGGAAAACAAATGTTCATACTCACTTATTCGAAACCAAAACTAAACATGACTTCGTCGTCTCGTCGCCACTTGTTGTGTTATATTTGTGGGTTAGTTGAATAATAAGCTTCATTTGATTCACACATATTTAATGGACGTTCACTACACTTACACAGCACAGTACATTTAAATAATTGCACAGATCATTCTTATATCGTAAATACAGGCATGCATACGTTCTACCAGTCCGGACACGTCCCACAACAAACTCTCGGCGAGTCTCGCAAAGTCTCCAACACCATTCGGGTTCAGTTACAGTTAACTTGTGTCGCACAAGTATTAGACACCACAGGGACTTTGCAACAAATTTCTTATTTCAAAATAATAATTTATTGCATTTTGGTATTTATTACATTGTCCAGGTTTAAGGAATACGTGAATATAGTTTATGCATAAGGAATATAGGAAATATAATTTTAAAAATAATTTTTGATAATTAAAATAATTTTTAACTTTACAAAACTTATATTTTTAAAAATTGTTTAAATCATTATCCTTCTCCAAATCAATAATGAAGTCAGTTTAATAAATAGTTATTAAATAGGCAAAAATAATTTTAAGAAGGCAAACATTTAACCCTTCAGCAGTCGCGCGTATTTACGAGCAGTGGTGTAATTGAAAAATAAGAGTGCCGGAACGCTCTAATCTGGGTGACAAAAATCACGCTGTCTTAGGGACTTTTCAAAATTTCTCTTAATTATTTCTCGTGGGAAAAAAAGTGCCGGAACGCCGTTCCTGGTCCACTACACCCCTGGGATCAAGTATCAAATTTTATCGTTCTAGTTTACAACCTGTGGTACGTGCATCCCTGGGAGTACGCGGGGGACCAGTTAGAGGTACGCAAAAGTAATGTTGGTAATGGTGGCGAACAGTAAAGAAAAAAGTTAATAAGGAGAAAAGGTTATGGAATTTATTTCTGAAGGTTCGTGGGAAAGTGCAAGTCATTCAAGACTTAAGATTAAAGAGTAGCAGTAAAACAAGAGGACAAGAAATCACTAAAGCAATAAAATATTTAATTTCTATCACACACACAGAACTTGTGGAAAGAACATACTCGCCTCAAGCGTATATTACTAACATACATCACAGTACACTTGACGTAGCTCCAGACGTGAAAATTTGTCCGATCTCGATTGAATTTTAAGCTCAAGAATTGCAATGAAATTATCTACCATCTGAATATTTGATTACAACGGAGAGTAATTGTTAGCTTTCATCAATAGTCAATGATAAATTATATTAATGCTGTCTTTATTTATTAAGGTGTGGAACTGCTACTATTAAAAGATGGAAAATCAAAAACAAATAATAGTTATCTTAATAAATTAATTCCTGTCGTTTCACTCTTAAGCTAACTCAAGCTCTTAAAATTTCCTTTACAAGAATGGATATTGGGTCGGATGGCTGTATCATAAAAGGTTATACTCAAAAATAATTTTAAAAAACTAATCAAAGGGGTTGTGAGGAAATAAAGGTTGGGAGTCGCTGTTCTAGTTCGTTGCGATTTTGAATTACCGTGTTCTTGGTTGGGGAGACAAACATGTCTCGAAAACACGTCCGACACGGGGAGATCTAAACCCTAAAAATTGATACACAACAACCAATTAAAATGTTTGACGACTACAATAATTTCGTCCTCTAGGGACGAGTTTTCTGTTTTGTTGTTTTTGGATCCACAGACCGATTTCCGGTAACCCTGCGATTAAAGCAATCGCCAAATCTGTTTGGATACTGAATCAAGCGCTAAGTTTGAACCAGTTCTTCCTTTAGTACACAAAGCGTTAAATTCGATGCTCTTTGAATTTGTTTAATTTTTTTTGTTTTATTTGAACCGTCTAAAAAATTCCTAAAGGCTCTGAAAACGGCTAAATTCCAAATGGAATGTAATAAGCAAAATCGTTTCTTTAAGAATTCTCCAGTCAGTGTTTGTCTAAATCGTTTGTTTAAAAATATATCCGCCAAACAAGCCTTAGTCGCCAAAAGGAGCGATAAGAAAAACAATTATGGCAGCCTTTCACAAAACTGGAACTCTTATTTTGAGTAACATTGAAAGCTACAGGAATTGGAATATCAAATTTAATATTTTCAAAGCATTCTTAAAGCTATAACATTAAAAAAAATCTCTTTCAGACATCTTCGCACAGAGTGTTTAAATTTTGAAGATTAGGGGAAGGTCGGGTAGTATCCGACATTTAAGCTTCTCCTTTATTATAAAATATTTTTACAGCTCAGTTGGACCAGATTATATTCCATACAAAATTTTAAAGTTCTATGAAAGCACATTTTAAAACACGTTTTTCTAAGATAAAAATATCATTCGTTTTTTCACACTTTTTATAATCATTACATTTTTATTAATTTTACTTGCGGCGGGTTGTGTCGGACATGAAAAATATATGCAAGAAGAAAATTACTAGTGGTTTCATGGACAACTTTTTATTATTGGGCAGAGTTTTTTTTGAGAAATTTATAAAAGTCCAAATTACATATCTTAAAACTAGGTTAATATATGATGAAAAAGAGGTATAAATCAGAAAAATTAAAAAGTTATCAGTCTTTGGAAACTTAAGAATTCGTTTTAAAGACAAATGCAATCTGTGTTACATTTTTTGGTAAAATAAACATCACATTCATAAAACAGGTTGCTGCCTTCAAGATCGGCGCAAATTTCGTGAGCCCAGCTTTCACAAATCCTACACTGAATCCAGTCTTCTTCAAGGTTTCAGCACAGATGATGCAGTGAGTCTCTTCGTCTCCTTCAGATTTTAGTTCCATTTTTGCTTTCATGTTCAAGTCTTCTTTGGATGTTCGAGGTGTAATAAGTTTTTTTTTTTTTTGCTTGAACTAATGTTTTCCCTTTTTCTATCTTTATTGGAAATGCTAGGAACTGGCGATATCCCCTCTAAAATATCACGAGATGCAGTTTTTTGGAGGAAAATCCTCAATGAGAGAGGTAGTTGTATTGCTATCATTTCCCAAGACTGCTCGAACTTTCTCAGTCTGCTACTGGTTTTGAAGGACCGGGCAAGCTGAAAATTGTGGTAGATGTGGCAGCACCATTGTGTCCGATACAACCCAAAACATCATGGAACAAAACATCGGTTACAACATACGTATTAATTAAGCCTAAGGAGATTTACGGCCAACACCTTTAAAGTCAATAAATGTTGTTTTCAACAATAAACCAACTTATAGTCGCTTTTAGGCAAGCTTGACAACCTGAAGTTATCTTCCTTCACTCAAAAAAAAGTCGAAAACTGAATATACTGCCACGTGTCAACAACACTGCCGTTTGACTAAATATGGCGGCATGTGAAATTTCAACCTTCACCCAACAACCTGGTGTCTTGCAGATCCCGCCTCCTACCGCAAATGTAAGAAATAACGCATGTCCGAAACTAGCTGCCGGCCGATACTACCCAACATTCGCCTACACCGGAAGCTGGTCGGTATAGCGGAAGTTCGACATTTCCTCAAATAAACAAAACAGTAAACTCATTCATACTGTTCAGCAACGGTTTCCGAGACCACCACTTTTGGACGATTTTACACCGGAAAGGGGTGTCAGGCAATGAGTCATGTGAGCGAATTTCCAGAGTTCTTTGTTAGATCATGCTCAGTAAAATGTAAACATCACCCTTCCATTCTTAACTTTCCCCCTATTTTGATAAAAATAACTCCGCCCGGCGCATGCGGAAAAGCTCGGAGGGTTTCGGAATCCGTTGCTATACAATACTTCGAATGAAAGAAAAAAAATTACGCTCAAGAATCATTTTCTAAATAGCTCATAAATTCAGCATTGGGGCAATAGTGTTTTTCGGCAAACTCATCGCATAGTTTTCATGTGACATGAACCACCCTGACATGGAAAGATTCGAATCGCTAAACGAAATTGACTAAATGGACTCGTCCAGTCGAACATTTAGATTAAAAGACAGAAGGGAAGAATGAAAAAAACCTACACTATTCTTAAGTTGAATCATAGTTGGAATAAAATTCCCAAGTAATAAGGGTATGAAATAAAACTTTTGAAACCTAACGCTTACTTTCGCCTACACAGATTGAAAAAACTAATTATTTTTGTTAGAGTGAGACGTAAATCTCTACTAATAATAAAGAAGGATGTGTGTGTTGTCGAAATCAACAGGCCAAACCGCTGGATCTAGAGCTACGAAATTTGGCAGAAACATAGTGTTGAAGGTGGGAATGTGCGCCTCGGAAAACTTTTTTGTAATTTTAATCAGAGTTTCAATTAATTAAAAATAGTCGAAATTTTGGCATTTTCCCTTAATAACTTCCGAAAATATTACAGCACAAATTTCATATTTACACCGTCTGAAAATGCAAAAAATTCATTTGTCAATTAAATTACTGTACTAGCTTTTCTTTAATTTTAATCAACTTTTAAAGATATTTTTAGGAATGATTTACAACAATAATTTTCACTGTTACAATGAAATTCAAACCGTTTTCATTGTTAATAAATTTTTAATTGCGTTTTTCTCTTTCATTGCTGAATATTACGGAACTTACATTCATAAATTTTCTGTGGTTTAGTTTAATTTTATTAACGTCCCGTTTTGAAGCAACACGAGGGCCATTGTGGCACGGACCTCGTAACTCTGAATCTCGGTCAGATGACGAGGACGACACCTGAGCTTGGACCCCCTCTCCAAACTTCCACAACAAAAGACTGGGAGGACTTTCGCCCTCTACGGATGATGTAATGTGCAACAAGCCGGCAAACTCGGCGGATCTTCAATGGAATGAGGTTTCGAACCTGGAGCCCTCCGATCCCAAAACCGAGACCTTACCACTAGGCCGCCGCGGCCTCTTAACAATTTCCTGTGAAATATGCAAACAAAGTCCTGTAAGACAGTGTATTAGGAAATGCAGTAGGCGGAAAGATGTTTGAATTCTTTTTATCAACATGATTTAATCCAGTTAACATGCTGCTAGACGTAAAGTGTGCCGCACCATTTTAATATTGAAATCAAATGCCTATTTTTTTTATGAGGAAGTTAAATTGTAGCCGACATGGTGCAATTAGATGTTACATGGCACGGGTATTCATTTAGACAGTGAACCAAACAGGTGCAAGGCAACTAAAAGATCAGCGAAGAAATTTAATTGAAATTATATTCCCTGCCGACAAGCTGGCCCTGTTGCGGCCTATAGGCAATGTAAGTTTCGGAGCCCTCACCCCAACTTCTAAAACCAGATATTTTTTTATTGATTTTAATTTAATCTCTGTATAAGCAAATGTTCATTAACAAATAATATAAGAAACTACAATGACAATTCTTTCAACGTCATCTACAAAAATATGGTTTTAATATTTCGTGTATATAGATTAAAATTTAAAAGTAATTTTAAATAAAATGATTAAAAGAATTGCAAAACATTTTTAACACAATTTCCGATACAAAATTCGTCAGGAGTGTTGACATGTGACACATTGATCTGCCCACGAATTTGAAAACATCAAAAAAAAATCAAAGAATAACCTTCTGAAATGTAAACGAAACTTCCTTTTAATTTCAGTAAGTCTGAGTACACAGCTCTTATCAATCAAATGGAAGCTATAATCTCGAGGCCTATTTCGTAATCCGACCCTGCTGGTATTTAATAATACGAATCTCTACTAACAATAGAGGAGAATGTGTGTGTTGGCGCTCTACAGGGCTGGCCGCTGGACTTAGAACTATAAAATTCGGCACAAACATACTTTGGAGGGTGGGAGTATGCACGTGGGAGCAATTCTTATAAAATTTTAATCAATAAAAAAATTAAACGAAATTTTGGCATTTCTACTTGATAACCCCCGAAAATATTATAACATAAAAATGATTCTTACACCCTCTGAAAATCCAAAAAATTATCTGTTTTTATGATATTAATTAAGCTTACGATCAAAATTTATCCTCGAATTTTAATTAATTTTTAAAACTATTTTTAAGCATAATTTACAATAATACTTTTCATTTTCGAAATGAAATTCAAAATTGTTTTCATTGTTAAAACAAATATTTATTTGCATGTCTCTCTTCTTTGCTAAAAAGCAAAGAAGTGATTCTAATTGATTTCTTCCTTTTTCTTTATTTTACGACTTTTTTTCTTGTGAAATAACAATAAATTAAGATAGAAAATACTTTAGAGAAAATATCCAGTAAGATGAATGATACGTTTGCTTTATTTTAATTATGTTCAACGGCACACGTGCCATGCTATTTTAATTTTGTGGTAAAATGCAAATTTTGCAGAAAGAATAAGAAAAAAAAAGAAGATGGCGCCAACAACTCTCAATGAGAAGTTATTAAAAAAAATTACATGACACGGACAGTTTCTTGACTCCATTAGGTACGTTCATGTAGACCAGTGGTTCCTAACCTATAGGCAGCGGCCGACTTGTAGGCCGCGGAACGCTAATCAAGAGTTCAAGTCAGGGGAGCTTCAAGAGTCCTCACTCGTTTTTTGCTTTATAAAATAATATGTTTTAAATCCTTTTACAGTAAGCTTTTCAAATGAATGACACATACATGCATGCAACATACAGGGTGATTATAATTAAAGTTGCACTTTCAAAAGGCTGTAAAAAAAAGAACCACTAGTCAGAATGACCTGATATTTCACCTGAATATACGTGAAGCAATGGGAATTTGTTTTGCGAAAGAAAAAAAATAGTTCAAAAGTCGACCGATAGATTGCTCTGTACTCATGATAAGATGCTAAAAAACGATTGCTTTAAAGGATATACTAATTAAAAGACGTCGCATGCGCACAGCACCTTACACTTGTGATAAAAAGGCGGGGAACATGTAGTTCCTGTTATTCGGCGTCTGAGAAGGTAGTCATGACTCTATCACTGAAGGATCGGGCTCTGCTTGTGAAGCCTTTTTACAAGAACGGTGACTGTGCGGCAATTGCATTGAAGAAATTCCGGACATTAAAGGGTTTAAGAAGCGGCTCTGGTTCCATGACTGCATTCAGTCTGAAGACGATGATTGATAAATTCGAAGACTCGGGTTCATTTGACATGAAATGTGGCAGAGGAAGGAAAGCAATTATTTCGACGTCAGTGGAGGATGTGGCTACAGCATTGCAGGAAGCGTCAAGCAGTGCTTTGGGAACGTGCAATGCACGGGGAGTTTCCGAACTTTAGGCATGCCTGTCAGCACGGTTCGTAAAATTTTACGAAACTTCCTGCAGTACTATCCATTCAAAATTACGCATATTCAAGAGTTAGTTCCTGCTGATCTGCCAGAACGAGAAGCTTTCGCTCTGCAATTTCTTGCTCGAATGGAAGTGGACAATGCATGGCCATGGAACACTTTGTGGACAGAGGAAGCCCATTTCCATCTCCAAGGTTCTGTCAATACTCAAAATTGCAGAATATGGGCAAGAGAGAATCCGTTCCAAATGCAACCATTGCCTCTGCATTCTCAAAAGGTCACTGTGTGGTGCGGGTTTACGGTAGCACTTATCGTTGATCCTTTCTTTTTCGAGGAGATTGGTCCTTCGGGTCCTGTAACCTGTACAGTCAATGAGACACGTTATGAATCTCTTTTGCGCAACCAGCTCATTCCAGCACTGTAACAGCGCGGATGTGTGGATAGCACAATTTTTATGCAAGATGTCGCTCCTCCGCGCATTGTAACACCAATGAAGCAGCTGTTGAATCTGCATTTTGGGAATGATAGAATTATCAGTCGCCATTTCCCAACAGCCTGGCCGCCGTGATCATCTGACCTGAACCCTTGCGACTTCGGGCTGTGGGGTTACCTGAAAGATGTTGTGTACAGGGGTCTGATTGCGAACTATAGCCGAGTTGAAAACCGCAATACGTACATTTACAATATCACCACTGAAACACTCCGATCTGTTGCGGAACATGCCGTTTTGCGCTTTCAGTTCATAGGAGAAAACGGTGGACAGCAGATTGAACATTTCTTAAGGAAGACGAATCTGACTGCCTTTTCTTGATGGTTTAATCAGTTTTTGCTTTTCCTACGGTTTTTGGCCTAACTACAATTAAAAACCGATTTCATTTTTGCCTTTTCTACGGTTTTTGGCCTAGGGACAATTAAAAACCGATTTCATTTTTGCATTTTCTGCGGTTTTTGGCCTAGAGACAATTAAAAACCGATATCCCCCCCCCCTATCCGCTGCGGCATCACCTTGTCGTGGCGGATGGGCTTTGAACAAAGAGTGCCACAACAACATGTCAAGTCTTTTAATTAGCATATCTTTTAAAGCAATCGTTTTTTAACATTTTATCACGAGTATAGCGCCATCTATCGGTCAACATTTGAACTTTTTTTTTCTTTCGCAAAACAAAATGCCCATTGCTTCACATATACCCAGAAGAAATATCAGGTCATTCTGAATAGTGGTTCTTTTTTTTACAGACCTTTGAAAGTACAACCTTAACCCTGTAAATATAAATATATGTGTTTGTATATTTTTACTTGTATATTTAGTTATTCATCCTCAAAATATTTTTTACACAGCAGGTGATCCACTCGACCCAAAAGGTTGGGAATAGCTGATGTAGACAATAAACAGGAGACATGCAAAGCTACTAAAAAATGTGTTAAATGTCGCCATTAAAATCTGAAGTTAAAAATTACTTTTTTCAGGGAACCATGAATTTTAAATTATGCATAAAGATTCCAATTGAAATTATATTCGATGAGAACGAGCTGATCGTCAAAAGTGGCTAGTGAGTAATCAACAAGGAGTTGAAAACAAATATTCTTTTCAAAGGATTTGAAAATTTTTTTGAGAGAAAAACACACACACGCATACAAACGTTTCTAATAAGACAAAAATAACCAGTCAAAAAAAGAGTTTTTTAAAAACAAATCTCACAAGAAATTGTCGCACTATCACTCTAAAACACTGTCACCAGTGCTATCTTATAAATGATAAACAAAAAAAATAACTGAGAGTCATATTAAAATAACTGTTATTTTTGTCAGACTGGGCCGCAAATAACTATGGCAAAAATATGCATTTATGAAAACAATAATAAAATAGTAACATAGAAGCAAAGAAAGGAATTAAAAGTTCACATCAGAAAAAGTTCATGCAGAAAAATAAGATTACAAACAGTTCGAAATGACAAAGTCAAAGAAGAAAATTTCTTACACCAATTACTACCTTAATAGATTTTCACTAATGACGTATTTATCTCAGTGTAAAAGCATTGTGCTTTATGAAGGAATTAATATCCTTCAGAATTTCAAGATGAAAAGAAAAAAAGTTGACCAAAGGCATTAAAAAATTCTCAGAACATATATTATTTTCATGAATCCCCAACATGTATTCAAAATCAAATAGACATTTTACTTAAGATATGGGGTCCATTGATTCAAAAGAAAAAAAATAAAGTATGATGTCAACCTTTTGAATATCTACTGTTGAAAAATTTAGAATTTTAATTTTAAAACATAAACATTATAGCTCCTAACCAAAAAATTACAAACGAATATAATATAATAACCATACCTTACTTTAGCACAGTTTTCTTCCTTTACAAAATAAATTTGTTATAAAAATGATTGCTTTATTGAAAAAATACATATAATAAATATAAATTTGAAATCATTTCATGGACCGTTAGTTCTGAATTAATTTCTTATTAATGAGATAAGAATTTCCATTATCGATTTCCCAATACAGGGAATGAAATTGAGAAAAGACCATTCATTAAATTTTGTTTCAGAATGTAATATCTACTACAAACCATTTGAAATATTTAAAGCTATTATGTCTTAAACAAGAGAGTAGTTGAATGGTATAAAATGTTTCAAGAAGGTAAAATTAAATAAAAAATCGAGGTAACTTTCATTATTTACTTTTCTACGTACCATGGTGTTGTGTATTATGAAGTCGTAAAAACTAGCTGACTATCAATAAAGTTTATTTTATCGAGAATTGTATCGTTGATATGTATCAATTCTAAATTTTTGACAAAAAAAAAAAAAAAAGTGCGAAATACAACACAACACAAGCGATATTTTCTCATTTTCGCAGTTGAAATCGACAGTCACTTTTTCAGAGTTCACTGATGCAATAAAAGTAGTTACAAACCCTGAAAGAAGTCATGAAAACGACTTAAGAGCCTTTGAGGACTTGGAAAAAAAATGCAGAAATGAATTGCAGCGGAGGATACAATGAAGGACATGCAAAAGAAGCCTATAAATTCATAACTTACAGTATTCGAATTTCATTCCTAGAATATGAATATTTTGATACGTAGTATACTTAAACAACATAACGAAATTTTAGCAATCTGCATGCAAGTCATTTCTGATAGATAACAAAGCTGACAAGATTTATTAAACTAACAGTTTATGAATGCTGGTTTATATACTATATATCACACTCACGTACCATAAATAAAAGATTCCTTTACTGTATTAAAATTCTCCCAAAATTGTCTTCACAAACAGAAGGTTTCTTTTATATATGAGGAGATATTTTAAATTACCCTTGTACGCATGTTTAATGCAGATTTCTACAAACATAGGGATTTTCTTTTCATGAGTAGGCAAGAAATTTTAATTACGAACGAAAGTTTTACTGCAGATTTCACAAAATGTTCCCCTTTTGCATGAGTGAGTTAATGATTTTAAATCACCAATCTTACGGCAAAGTTTACTCAGATTTCAAAAACATAGGGTTTCCTTTGTATGAGTAAGCAAATATATTTTAAACCACTATTGTGCCTGAAAGCTTTATTGCAGGATTCACAAACATAGGGCTTTTCTTTGTGAGCAAACGGAATTTTAAATTTTCATTTCGAGCGAATGCTTTACTGCAGATTTTACAAACATAAGGATTTTAATTTGTATGAGAGAGCAAATGGGATTTTAAACTACCATTTTTGTGAATGCTTATCGTCAGATTTCCAAACATAGGGTCATTATGTTTCATGAGCAAATGCAATTTTAAAGTATGATTTCGAGCAAATGCTTTACTGCAGATTTGACAAACATAAGGCTTCTCTTTTGCATGAGTAAGCAAATGGGATTTTAAACTACAATTTTTCGTGAACCCTTTACTAACGCAGATTTGACAAACATAAGGTTTTTCTTTTTCATGAGTGAGCAAATGGAATTTAAAAGTACCATTTCGAGCGAATGCTTTAGTGATGAATTTCACAAACAATATATTTTTCGTTGAAGAGTTAGTAAATGAGATTTAAAACTATCATTTCGAGCGAATGCTTTAGCGCAGATTTCACAAACATAAGGTTTTTCTTTTGTATGAGTGAGCAAATGACATTTAAAAGTATCATTTCGAACGAATGCTTTAGTGCAGATTTCACAAACATAAGGTTTTTCTTTTGTATGAGTTAGTAAATGGGATTTAAAACTATCATTTCGAGCGAATGCTTTAATGCAGATTTCACAAACATAAGGTTTTTCTTTTGTGTGACTGAGCAAATGGGATTTAAAAGTATCATTTCGAGTGAATGCTTTAGAGCAGATTTCACAAACATAGGGTATTTCTTTTGTATGAATGGGAAAATGGGATTTTAAACCAATACTATGCCTGAAGGCTTTACAGCAGATTTCACAAACATAAGGCTTTTCATTTGTATGGATCAGCATATGGGATTTTAAATTACCATTTTGCGTGAATCCTTTACTGCAGATTTTACAAACATAAGGTTTTTCTTTTGTATGAGTGAGCATATGGGATTTAAAAGTATCATTTCGAGCGAATGCTTTACTGCAGATTTCACAAACATAAGGTTTTTCTTTTGTATGAGTTAGTAAATGGGATTTTAAACTACTTCTTTGAGTGAAGACTTTACTGCAGATTTCACAAATGTGAGATTTTTCTTTTGTATGAGTGAGTAAACTTTTACCACATTTCTCACTTTCAAAGCATTTTATTTTTAAATCGACCTCCGCAGACATTTCAAAATTTGTTAACTGTTCATATGTGTGAGATACCAAGTCGTCTTTTAAGTTCCCTAATTCAGTGCTTTCTTCTCTACATGCATCACGAAGAGACCTCCTTTTTGAAATGTATGTTTGGTTCCTTATTTTATCCATTATTTCCAAGAAAAGTAGCAAATAAGGAAGGAAAGTTTTTTCATACAAATAAATAAATCGCTGAATATAGAAAAAATTTTGTGTGAAGAATAATGAGAATTTACAAGGTAGAATAAACTCATTGGGGATTTTCAGCAGTCCATGATGCTGCAAGAGTCCACTGAAGTTTTTCAAGTAAATATTTAAACAGCATTGTGCATTCCTTCCACACTCAAGAGTTTTCTATGGCATTGACTACGCTGTGTATTGGCTACTTCCTGGTCCATTGTCTTTATATCTGTCTCAATTTTGGAAAGAGGGGGAACATGCTTAACGATGAGCTATAACAAAAAAATCAGGTTAGCTTTTTATTTGGGAGACGAAAGAAGATAAACTCATCAAACATTAGCAACAATGTAAAAAAATAAACTAAAGACTAAAAGCTGAAAGAGTCTATGAAAAGTTCAAGCAACAATGTAACCTTCTAAGCACCCATATAAACTTAACGCACCACTAATTTTGCTGCGAATAGGTATGTTACCACAGTAATATCGTTACATTTGTACGTTTTATTTCTCAAAAGAAAGCAGAACACGAGCATGAAAATTAGTTAAGAGTCGAAAAAGTTTGATTGGCTATATTGGTGACTTTGCTGTGCAGTCAGACTGTCATACTGAAAGCAAACTGTTTTGTATTTCAGTTTCAGAAATGGATAAGTTAAAAATTCTTTTTTCTTCTCTTTTTTTAGTTTATAAATTTTAAAAAAAGTAATTTATTTCAGGTAAATGATTATAGTCAACATATTTAACTTTCAGTATCTTGATCTAATGAGTTTACCAGAAATAAAAATAATGAAGTGCTTACAGAAGGCCTTTTATTTACTCAAAAATGTTATTGTTTAAATGCACATTTAAATCTATTCACCATTCTAACAAGAGTACAAAAATCCAACGCTGCAATTGAAGAAAAATTATAGCAACAAATTTCATAGAAATAAAATAACATTGCATACAAAGCTTTATATTTTGTTCCTATGAACTAATTTCACTTCCAAGATATTTAATTTACAATTAATAATGCCAAAACGAAAAAATTATATACGTTAAGTGCACTTTCAAGGTTTATCGAGCAATTTAGAACAGAAGCAAGGAATGGCTTTACAACAACCCTGTCTATGTACTGAATTTCACTTGAGACGAGATTTGCGTTATAGTGGCAATTTTGAAATACCGAATTCCAGTTATAGAGTATGATAAAAAATAGTTTATTTTTAAAAATCTTTTCTTCCATAGGAATATAGAAAGGTCAGCAAGGAAATATTGAATAAAATTATTATTTATACAATGCGTATATACAAGGTGCCAAATACATTTACTTAATCCACTGCCGTTAATTTCAGAAGCTGCAACTATAGTCACAAATGTGGTGTCCAGGTATAGTAAAATAGCTATGCCTTTAGACCATTTACAACGTAACACTTCTGAGTTAGTGTTCCTATCTCAAAAACGGTACAAGATAGGGGTAAAAACAATTACAAAGTTGTAGAGCATTCACGATCTTGTACAAAAAGAAATCGTATGAACATTAATAACATGGACTTACTATGTACATTTGTTTTTGGCACAATTTTTGAAATTGTGACATCACTAAACACGGACAAAAAGAGAAATGTTATCTTTCTGACAATATTGATCCCAATATACTTTTTCCTTTAGGAATACCTTGAACAGCAGATGTATGAGAACTTTCGGCTAGGGATGTAACGAATAGTGTTTTGGCCGAATAGCCGAATTTTAGGCTAAAAATCAGGTTGAATACCGAATATTCGGCAGCAAGATATCTACTTTTCAGAAACATTTCACTTTTGATGGAAAATAATATATTCCTCAAATTTTAAATGAAAAAAAATTAAAGATTAATAAAATTGATTTTATTAAACATTAACACCTCGATATATTTTTTTAAGTATTTTAAACACTTTAATTACAACAATACGACCATGTGAGTTTCATAAATTTAAATAAATTGTAATATTATATAATTTTATCTCTAGATAATATTATTTTAAAATTTTTATTTTAGAAAATTTATTAAAACTCCCCAAAAATTAAAACTTGCTTGTCATCCTTTTTATCTTTCACTTATATAATAAATTTCTTAACTTCAAGTCGGAATGTTATTTCCTTTAAAATATATTCTTCTTTACTTCTGCTTACTACCCAGTAAAACATTTCTCCTTTTCTTCAAATTTTATTTCACAGTCCTTAACAATGCTCACTTTCACTCCTTAAAATTGAATAAGTATTAGATTTTTTTTTTTATAATAAATAATATTCTGCAATATTCTTAGTTAATATATATTTTTAAAACTATTGTACGGAATTTATACGACTGAATCGGTATCGTTATATCGTTCATGAATTATATCGTTTAGTAATCGGCAAAAGGGTCAAAAATTATTGCTCTTGCATCATAATTGCAGGGTTTATAATGATAAATAACATTTAAAGTTATTAAATACATTTATGAGCGACGTAACTTAAAATTGAGCAAATGTTACGAGATTTTTGGATAAAAAAAATGACTGAAATATAATTCTGCAATTTTATTTTTTTTAATTATTTAATAAATAGCATATTTTTTTTAAAAAAAAATCATTATCTTGAAAATATTTTGCCAAATACCTTCTTAGTATTCAGCTAGCTGAATATTCGGCAAAAGGGCCGAATACCGAATAGTTGCAAAATATTCATTACATCCCTGCTTTCTGCCAACACTGCAGGACCTGCAAGGATATATTACTGTCGTTTGTTTTAGTGCGCCAATAGATATGCTCAAAAGTGCACAACAAGAATTCAACGAAGAGCCCAAATATGTATAGTAGCTGATGGAGAGCAGTTTGTACACCCAAAATAAAGACATCTTGTGATAACTAGTCGAGTTTTTTTGTTTTTTCCTTCTTTTTAACACCTTTCGTCACATCACAGTGTTGCAAATTGCCGTCAAATAAAAGTGCTTTTTAAGCCTTTTGTTCTTAGCATTAATGTCCTCAAGATTTCTTTTTGTACTAAATCAATGATGCTCTACAACTTTGTAATTGGTTTTTTACTTTCTCATATAAGAAGTATACAAAGAGAAAGTATTGTAATCGTTAAAAACTTTGAACTCGGGATTTTGATGAATCTGCGGGTTTTAGACCTCCAAGAGTACGAAAAACGATATTTTGGAATTATGTCTGTCTGTCTGACGATAACTAAAAAAAACTATTAAAGCTAGAGGGATGAAATTTGGTATGTGATCTCTACACATAATTTGTAGGTTTCTATCAAATTTTGGAAAAATCCGTCCACAGGAAGTGCGTCTGTCCGCGTTCATGTGAACGCTATAACTGAAAACTAAAATAGCCAAATGGAGAAAATTTGGTACAGAGTTTTATCACCAGGAATGTAGGTCCGTATCAAATTTTGGGCCGAATCATTTGAAGGGTTGACTGTCTGTCGGTCTGAATAATCTCATACTTCTGAACACAATAATTTATTTAATGAAATTCAGTATGTGGTTTTCTAACCCTAATTGTAGATATGTGTCCAATTTTTGTTTCAATCGGTTGAAAAAAAAATCGGTCAAATTGCATATTCGGTTACATCACCATTCTTCGACGCAAAAAACAGCATGCGCGTTTTCCCCACTTGTGTTAGGGAATCGTCCATATTATTGCCACTCTGTGTATTTTTTCCCCAACAGCGTTAAGATGGTTTTCAGAAAGTTTCGGGGAGACCACCCATGCTGGTTTTTCTTTAGATTGTATCATTTTCGAAATAAGAATGCTAACTTCCAAGTTTGCAACCATGTGCCGCTGTAAGTGGCTTCATGGCATAGCGCATAGCCATTTTACTATATCTAGACGCCGATTCTATGACTATCGCTGTAGTCATTCTGAAATTAAGGGGAGTGAGAGTAATGTTAGTGGGCAACCTATATATTAATACACAATCAAAATATTAATTAATATATATAATTATTAATCAACCTATTAATTAAAAATATTGATCAACCTATATATTAATAATACAAAACACAATCAATAAACCTCTAAAAACATAATACACAAAACTAAACACAATCAATATAAATGTCTAAAAACCATGAAAAAACCACAATAAAATAACATTCTGACCTTACCATCTCCAATAAGATCTTTTGAAAAATGAGATACAAATAATATTATTTAACCACAATATGAGCTATAATTACCTTTTTTTAATCACAAGCAATTATTTGAAACTAAAAAAGAGTGGAAAAAGCCCAAACCAACATGGTAAATGCTCCAAGCCACACATGATAAATATTTAAAATTGTGTCTATTATATTGCCAATATTTTAGTAACCTCAATATCTCCCTGTAATATATGTTGTCTGATGAGTGCAGAGGTCGCCCAACGCCAAGACAAAAGTCATCCATATTAATAAGCTAGCTCCATATCGGGCCACTGATCATAGTTCTATGTAATGAGACTGCCGGGACGTGCAGTCTTTGAAGTGGGGAGCCGTGTTACAAAGCTATAAAGTTGTTTCCCCGAGATGCTAATCTTGGCGACAAAAGGAATTCTCTAGAAAGACCTCGAAATGTCAACCTATATCTACTGGCTTCATAAACTTTCTGGAGATTACGTCACTTACTACGTAATACACTTTCTGTTGAAAAAGTATAAAAGCAAGCTCTCAACCCAAGAGGAATGAGTTGGATTTTGATTAGCAAGCAAGCTGGTGAGCTAATTGGAAGCCTTTGAGTGTTGAGATTTATTGGTAATCTGTTGTGAATTTTTACAAGTCATACTTGTAATTAGACTATTTGTAAAATAAAGAGCTTTATTATTTTTTAAATCCTGCTTATTGGACTGCCTTCACGTACACCCACAAGGCGATTTGGTTCCTAGCCAGCGACCCAATTTATTGTCGACCACGGTTCCCAACCTATGAGCAGCGGCGCACTTCTAAGCTGCGGAACGCTAATCAAGAGTTCAAGTCAAGGGAGCTTCAAGAGTCTTCACTCGTTTTTTGCTTTATAAAACAATATGTGTTTAATCCTTTTACAGCAAGCTTTTCAAATGAATGACACATACACGCATATAATATATATAAATATAGGTGTTTGTATTTTTTTACTTGCATATTTAGTTATTGGCCTCAAAAATATTTTTTACACAACAGGTGGCCACTCGACCAAAAAGGTTGGGAACCGTTCATGTAGACAATAAGAGGAGACGTGCAAAACTACTAAAAAACATGTGTTAAATGTCGCCATTAAAATCTGAAGTTAAAAATTACTTTTTTCAGGGAACAAAGAATTTTAAATTATGCATAAAGATTTCAATTGAAATTATATTCGATGAGAACTAGCTGATCGTCAAAAGTGGCTAGTGAGTAACCAACAAGGAGTTGAAAACAAATATTCTTTTCAAAGGACTTGAAAATTTTTTGAGAAAACACACACACGCATACAAACTTTTCTAATAAGAAAGAAATACCCAGTCACAAAATGAGTTTTTATTTCTTAAAACAAATCTACAAGAACTTGTCACAATATCACTCTAAAACACTGTCACCAGTGCTAATTTTATAGATGGTACATTATACTGAAAAATAACTGGAGAGTCAAATTAAAATAACTGTTTTTCTTGTCAACAGTTCTGGACCGCAAATAACTGCGCCAAAAATACACATTTATGAAAACAATAATAAAATACAGTCGGACCTCTATTTAACGAACCTCTATTTTGCGAACTTTTCCTTGGAACCAAGAACATTTTGGGAATTTCTTCGTAAGATAACCTCCAAACAGCGAAGTGCATTCTCTATTTAACGAACTTTTTCTTGTGATCCAACAATTTTTTTGCTCCTTATTTCTCAAAATATTTCTGATTATTTCAAACTTATTCTTTCTTTTAAGGCATTTTATGGTGATCAATGACCTTAAACTGGTTTTATCAGTCGTCTAACTCACCGAGAGCAGTAAAATCGCTGTCATTCTTTCCATTTCATTCAGAAAGTGCAACCTTTATCCATCATTACCTTTTACCAACCATTAGTAAAATTTTAAAAGACTATAAGCCAGAAAACATCCTTAATGCGGATGAGACTGCTTTATTTTTTCAATGTTTGCCTCAAAAGATATTAACATTTAAAAAGGAAAAATGCTTTGGAGGAAAACAAAGCAAAGCATGATTAACTGTCATGTTAGGTGCAAGTATGACTGGACATCAGAAATTGAAACCATTAGTTATCGGAAGAAGCAAAAATCAAAGATGTTTCAAAGGCACAAAGTCTTTGGAGGTTGATTATGACTTTAACAACAACAACAAAAAAAAAATCTTGGATGACGTCAGAAATTTGTGAAAAATGGTTTCAAAAGTTGGACAAACGTATGGTTGCAGAACGTATCAAACGTAGAGTGTCGCAAAATTGCTCTCGTTTTTGACAATTGTCCCTCCCATCCGAAGCAAATCAACCCCAAACTGAAAAATGTTAAAGTTTTTTACTTGCCACCAAACACTACATCAGAACTGCAGCCAATGGATCAAGGGGTGATACAAAATTTCAAAATACACTATCGCAAGAGAATAGTGCGAAAAGTTAACACTGAGCTTGAGAACAATACATCCATGTCGGAGCTCAACTTACGGGAAAGCATATCAGAAATCTCCAAAGCATGGAACTACGATATCGCAGATCGTACTATACGGAACAGTTTTGCCATAGCTGGATTCTTTGTCAGCAATGAGAATTCGGCAAGTACGGAGGATGAAGACAATATTCCCTTAGAGGAACTTTAAAAAATGTGGATACAGCTAAGGGAAAAAGAAGAAATTAACTATAATATGCCGATCGACGATTTTCTTTCACGTGATTCTGAAGCTGAAACCTCGGAAATACTAACTGAATTGGATATTTTGGACAATGTGAAAAATAAAAACAATACAGCAATGAATTGCGATGAAGACGAAGATGATGAAGATGGAAATGATCTTGATGCAGAAATCAACAAACTTTCGTATGATGAAATGCTAAAATCATTTGAAACATTCCGACGCGGATTACAGTTTTAAGAAAATACGCCTGAAGGGGTTTTTGATGCATTGCCAAAGATGCGAGACGTATTGTGAGAGAAAATACTTTTTCAAACAAAAAACTCAGAAAAAATTAACAGACTTTATCGGTAATTAAATTTAAGGACGCATGTGATAACGCATGCTTAAAATTACTTGTTCTAATAAATGCGATAATGTCATTAAAATTCATTAATTTTAATAAAAAATTATTTTTTTTAAATTGAAAATACAGTTTATTCCCGGACAATGTTTTATTTTATTCTTGTGTTCGTTGCAGATTTCTTTTTGATGGGTAAGATATATAAAACAAATAGATATTAATTTACAAAATAAAAGTATGATTAATTACTTTTTTTAATAATATTTAGTGTTTATGAATTTAAAAATCTTTTTTGTGTAGTTTAAAGTATTTTAAAAGGTGAATCTTTATTTAACGAATTTTCCGTATAACGAACTTTTTTCGGGATTTAGCGACTTCGTTAAATAGAGGTCCGACTGTAGTAACATAGAAGCAAAGAAAGGAATTAACAAGTTCACACATTATCTAAAGTTCGTACGGAAAAATAAAAGATTCTAAACAGTTCGAAAATGTACAAAGTAGCAAAGAAGAAAATTCTTACATACAATTACACCCGTAACAGATTTTTACACTTAATGACGCATTTTTCTCAGTGTAAAAGCATTGCATTTTTATAAAGGAATTAATATCCTTCAGAATTTCAAGATGAAAAGAAAAAAAGTTGACAAGAGGTATTAAAAATTTCATCAAACATATAATATTTTCATGAATCCTTAACTTGTATTCAAAATCAAATGAAATACATTTTATTTAACGATATGGGGCCATTGATACAAAAGAAAAAAATAAAGCATGATGTCAACCTTACATCTACTGTTTAAAAATTTAGAATTTTAATTTTACGTGTATAATATAATAACCTTACTTTACAGTTTTCTTCCTTTAAAAATAAATTTATGTTATAAAAATGAATGCTCCATTTCAAAAATACATATAATAAATAGAATATTTGAAATCATTTGGAAACTATTATCAAATATTCTTAAGACTTAAATAAACATCTGGAAACAGACAGTATCTTATTTTAGTCTAGAAAGTTCATTTCGTTATTAATGAGATAAAATTTTAACTTTATCGATTTCCCAATACAGAGGAATGTAAAATTGAGAAAGATCATTCATTAAATTTTGTTTTCACAATGTATTATTTACTACAAAACATTTGAAATATTTCAAAAATTTATTAAAGACTAAAACAAAAACTAAGAATCAAAGAAAACAAAGTAGTTGAATGGTATAGAAATGTTTAAAAGAAGGTAAAATCAAATTACAAATCGAAAGGTAAAACATTTATTTATTTATTTTTCTATGTTTGACGATAGTGTTGCGTATTATAGAGTCGTAAGAGATCGTTATTTTTAAGCAAAAAAATGACACGAAAGTACAAGCACAACTGGCTAAGCTCCCGTTTTCTATAATGCATATTTTCTCATTTCTGGTTGTCAGCATCGTAGTCACTTTTCATAGTTCACTGAGTACAAGTAGTAAATAGAATCCAAAACCAGAAGCAGATTATGAAAACGACTTTAAGGCATGTTTTGAGAATAGAAAAGTGGTGAAACAGATTGTAATCGGAATTACAGTAAGGAGATGCAATACAAGACTAACCTATAAATACATAACTACAATATCTGAATTTCATTATCATTCGCAAATATAAATAGCTTTTTGATGCAAGTGGATATGATAAATTTTGCATACATAATCTGGAATTTACTTTCTACGTACAAGTCATTTTCTGATGAATGATAAGCAACAATGACAGATTTTATTGAACTAACAGTTAAATATGAATCTGGTTTACTGTACTCAGAACAACTGCCGATAAATAAATAAAAGAATGCTTTACTGTATTAAAATTCTCAAACAATATCACAACAGAAGGTCATTTATTTTATATGAGTGGTAGTGGCTTTTTTAAATATTAACCTCCTTGTACAATACTTTACTAGATTTCACAAAATATAAGGTTTTCTTTTTTTTTCAATGAGTAGGCAAATGAGATTTTAAGTATCAATTACAACAGAAGTTTACTGCAGATTTCACACATGTTTTCCCCCCCTTTCGATGAGGTAGTTAATGGTATTTTAAACTATCACCATTCGGAAAAAGCTTCAGATTTCAAAACATGAATAGGGGCTTTCCTTTGTATGAGAGTAGACAAATGACAATTAAACTACCCTTTAGAAAGCTTTATTGCAGGATTCACAAATGCGGGGCTTTTCTTTTGTATGAGTGACAAATGGGTTTACCAATTCTAAGACTGAAGGATTTACCGTTCCTGAAACATAGGGTTTTTCTTTTGTAGAGGTAGAACAAGTTTAAACATCCATTTCTGAATGCTTTTATTGCAGATTTCTACAAACATGGAACTTTTCATTTGATGAATCAGCATGGGATTTTAACCTCATTTTCGTGAATCCTTTACTACATATTTGACAAACGAATAGGTTTTTCTTTTGTATGAGTGATAAAATGGGTTTAAACTATCAGTTCAGAGCAGATGCTTTAAACAGATTTAAACATGGTTGTTCTTTTGTATGGGTCAGCAATGGGACTTGTGATACCATTTCGGCAGATCTTTTAGTCTGCAATTTCACAAACCCATAGGTTTTTTGTTTCGAGCGAATGCTTTAGTGCAGATTTCACAAACATAAGGTTTTTCATTCGTATGAGTGAACAAATGGGATTTTAAACTAGAATTATCAGTGAATACTTTATTGCATGTTTCACAAACATAGGGTTTTTCTTTTGTATGAATGAGAAAATGGGATTTTAAACTATTACTATGCCTGAAGGCTTTACAGCACATTTCACAAACATAAGGCTTTTCATTTGTATGAATTAGCATATGGGATTTTAAACTACCATTTTGCATGAATCCTTTATTGCAGATTATACAAACATAAGGTTTTTCTTTTGTATGAGTGAGCAAATGGGATTTTAAACTACTATTTTGCGTGAATCCTTTACTACATATTTGACAAACATGAGGTTTTTCTTTCGTATGAGTCAGCAAATGGGATTTAAAAGTATCATTTCGATCGAATGCTTTAGTGCAGATTTCACAAACATAAGGCTTTCCATTCCTATGAATCAGCATATGGGAATTTAAATGACCATTTCGCGTGAATCCTTTACTGCAGATTTTACAAACATAAGGTTTTTCTTTTTTATGAGTGTGCAAATGGGATTTTAAATTACCAATTCGAGCGAATGCTTTAGTGCAGATTTCACAAACAAAAGGCTTCTCTTTTGTGTGAGTTAGTAAATGGGATATTAAACTGCTTCTTTGAGTGAAGACTTTACTGCAGATTTCACATATGTGAGATTTTTCTTTTGCATGAGTGAGTAAATGTTTACCAAATTTCTCACTTTCAAAGCATTTTATTTTTAAATCGACCTCCGCAGATACTTCAAAATTTGTTAACTGTTCATATGTGTGAGATACCAAGTCGTCTTTTAAGATCCCTAATCCAGTGCTTTCTTCTCTACATGCATCACGAGGAGAACTCATTTTTGAAATGCATGTTTGGTTCATTATTTCATCCATTCTTTCCAAGAAAAAGTAGCAAATAAGGAAGGAAGGTTTTTTCATGCAAATAAATAAATAGCTGAATTTAGAACAAATTTTGCTTGAAAAATAACGAGAATTTACAAGGTAGAATCAACTCATTGTAGATTTTCAGCAGTCCATGATGCTGCAAGAGTCCACTGAAGTTTTTCAAGTAAACATTTAAACAACATTGTGTATTCCTTCCACACTCAAAAGTTTTCTATGGCATTGACTACGCTGCGTCTTGGCTACTCCCTGGACCATTGGCTTTACATCTGCCTCAATTTTGGAAAGAGGGGGAACATGCTTAACAATGAGCTATAAAAAAAAACTACGTTAGCTTTTTAATTAGGAGACGAAAGAAGAAAAAATCATCAAACATTAGCAGCAATGTAAAAAAAAAGAAAGAGTCATCAAGACTTGATGCTGAAAGAGTCTATGGTAGTCTTTAAGAAAAGTTCAAGCAACAATGTAACATTCTAAGCACTCATATAAACTTTATGTACCAGTAATTTTTTTGCGAATAGGTATGTTTCTACAGTTTTATTTCTCAGAAGAAAGCAGAAAACGAGCATGAAAATTAGTTAAGAGTTGACAAAATTTGATTAGCTATATTGGTAACTTTCTTGTGCAGCCACACTGTCATACGGAAAGTAAACTGTTTTGTATTTCAGTTTCAGAAATGAATAGTTTCAAAATTCTTTTTTTCTTCTCTTTTTTCAGTTTATAAATTTTTAAAAAGTTATTTATTTCAGGTAAATGATTATAGTCAACATATTTAACTTTCAGTAGCTTGATTTGATGAGATTACCAGAAATATAAATAATGAAGTGCTTACAGAAGGCCTTTTTCTTACTCAAAAATTGTATTGTTTAAATGTACATTTAAATCTATTCACCATTCTAACAAAAGTACAAAAATCGAACACTGCAATTGAAATAAAATTTTAGTAATAAATTTCAAAGAAATATAATAACACTGCATACAAAGCTTTATATTTTGCTTTTATGAACTAATTTCACTTTGAAGATATTTAATTTACAATTAATAATGACAAAATGAAAAAAATTATATAGGTGAAGTGCAGTTTCAAAATTTATTGAGCAATTTAGAACAGAAACAAGGTATAGCATTGAAACCACTTTGTCTATGTATTGAATTTCACTTGAGACGAGATTTGCGTTATAGTGGTAATTTTGAAATACCGAATTTCAGTCCTGTGAGTATGAGCAAATACGTTTATTTTTTAAAATCTTTACTTCCATAGGAATACAGAAATGTCAGCAAGGAAATATTAAATAAAATTATTATTTATACAACGCGTATATACAAGGTGCCAAATACATTTACTTAATCCCCTGCCTTAATTTCAGAATCTCCAGCTACAGTCATAAATGTGGTGTCCAGGTATAGTAGAATAGCTATGCCTTTAGACCATTTACAACGCTAACACTTCTGAGTTAGTGTTCCTATCTCAAAAAAGGTACAAGACAGGGGTAAAAAGAATTACAAAGTTGTAGATCATTCTCGATTTTGTACAAAAAGAAATCTTATGAACATTAATAACATGAACTTACTACGTACATTTGTTTTTTCATAATTTCTGAAATTGTGACATCACTAAACACGGACAAAAGGAGAAATGTTATTTTTCTGACAATATTGATCCCAATATACTTTTTCCATTAGGAATATTTTGAACAGCAGATGTATGAGAACTTTCTGCTAGGGATTTAACGAATAGTGCTTTGGTCGAATAGCCGAATTTTAGGCTAAAGTAAAATATTTAAAGACGTAAATTTTAAAATGCCAGCGATGCAATTCTGTATGATGCATCGCAGCTAACGAAACTTACAAACTGAATTTCAAATAACTTTCACTCAATTCATCTATCACTCATCGGGAGAATGATTAACGCTGAATATGGTCGCGAAAGCCGAACATGCTGGACGCCCATGTGAACCAGTGTGTAAAAAAAGTGAGGCGGCAAAATGTTCATAGACATCTAAAAGACCCGGCAGTATAGAAGGTAGAGAATAAAATTTAAAAATTCGTTAGTTTTCCAGAACTTTAGTGGCGGACTGGCAAGGTTGCCAGCTTGCCCGATGGCAAGTGAGGCCCCTTAAACAGAAGACAATCTGGGCCCCAGGAAGTGTGGGAGAGAAAAAAAGAACTCTTTCTCTATATTAAGCTTTTCTGAAGCAAATAAATAAAATAGCCCTGTACCTAAGGTCCATGTTTCGGCGTTCCACAACCGTCGTTGGAGATTTATTGCCGTCGTAATTCGACCAGCCGAACAGCGGGTAGTCGAATACCGACCAAAGACGCATACGCAATTACAACTGCCCGTGGGAACTGTACTGAGGTCTCTGTCCTCTTCCTTTGACCCTCCGAACATTTACAGACGCTTCTCCAGAATAATGCAGCCATCCCACAGACCCTCGGGCCATTGGAACAGGGTACCTCTTCTGTGCAAAGTAGAGCCGCAATACCCATTAAGATTTTTTGTTGGTTTCGGAAGCCCCCGGGAAGACGGAAGGACTTGCATCCCTTTGTGCAGAAAGGGTGCGGTTCTTGGGAGAGATGGCTATAAAAGGTGCTTTTTTTTTGTAGTTTCATTTTACTGTCAGGGAACTTGCCTGTAAGAAAAGATTTTCTTGGCTAAAACTGTAACTAGGACAACAAATGACATCTATGAAAAGACGACACTCACGCTTTTAGTTATGCGTTTGGGGAGGGAGGGGGAGTTTGCGTTTAGAAGAGTAAAGGGGCCTCAGTCTTAATGGTCTGTCTTTCATAGAAAATAATTAGTGAGAAAAGTGTTATTTCTGTTTTTAGTCGGAAGAGAGTCAAGACATACGTAGCGTATCCTGCAAAAGGAAAGAAAAAAAAAATTGAGAGGTAAGCTGAAATTATCATTTCTCTATTTTTACATTGCCTTTGTAGTATTAAACACTAGCCGCATTTGGCTACCAACCGACTCGTCCATCTTATTAATTGTCTTAATTTTATTATATTAACAAACTTTAAATTCGCGAACTTATTTAATTTTTCTTAAGTTGAAAGTATTAATTGCTACAAAAGACCGAGAAAGAAATTAGCTGCGCAAAGAAAAAAACAGTAGATAGGTAATGTATTAGCATCTGAGATAAATTTTGATGCAGCATGTTTTTGTGTCTAATGAAACTAATGACATAAGTCTTTACATTCAACTGTTAAAAAAGTCTAAAAAACACGAGATTCAATGAAGATTATTTTTTTTAATTTTGCATAATTATAATCTACAATTATTGTGCATTATTAAGCTTATTATGAAGTGAAAATTTAACCTACTCATAACATATAAATGAATTACATAATGTCCAGGAAGATTATCTTGCCTTAAGCGGAAAATGTCATTGCTAAAAAGTAAATTTATTAAAATAACTATTAACTTAACTTAAAATTCTATCAAAAACTAAATTTATTTGAAGTAACGAAGAAAGAAAGAAAAGTCTGGACTTAATGGAAAAAAAAAAACTGTCGAAACAATGAAAATGAACTGTATTTTAATACAACAACAAAAAGTTTTCTAACATTAAAAGAATGTATTTTGCACAAATCTATAGTTTTTGCTCGATCTTTATGAAATGTGGCTCACATGCTCTTCAAAACAAGATGAAAATAACTGTCCACTTTTTAAAGTAAAAAAGTAAATTAAAATTTTAGTTACTTAAAAAATAAGCAAGATTTTGGCGTTTTTTTCGCAATATTTTCAAAAAATACTATCTAACTAAATGATTTTTGAATTATTTAAAATTCAAAAAATATCTTTTTAATGATACCAGTTTAATTACAAATTACTGAAACATTACCAGTACAAATTACTCAAGGGCGGCGCTAGGGGGAGGCAATTGCCCCCCCCCAGCCGTCGGCGAGAAATGAAGACTTTTGTCGGTAAAAATCTTTTCTGTTTTGGGAGATGTGGAAAGATGGGTATCAAGGAATCTAATATTTTAAATCCCATCTTAAAGTTATTTTATAGTAAACGGTCGATATAAACTATTTCTGTTCAAATATGACGTCTGATTAAAGTTTAAATCAACAGAATGACCGGCATTTGTTTCACTTGTCCATTTGTCCTGTAGCGCTCACCACATTTGACAGAATAACTGACAAGGTGACAAATGCATCAGATGTCGCATCTTGCCCACTGTTTTCGGTCGGTCGGCTAAAGGTTGTATCTCACTGCAGAATTTTTCCCCATCAAGGGACAACGGTTTCGACGGACGGTTTCTCCTTCAATGTGTCCTTGAGCGTAGGGGAGTGGACGCCCCTTCTTTACGATCTGACAACCCCCAAAAAAGGGATGGCAGTTGCAATGTGTAATTGCCTTTTTAAGCGATGCAAATAGTTTTTTTTTTTTTTTTTTTGGCGTTTGTATTTTCGATGTCCTTTCATTTCCGCATTGGACTTCGCACTTGTCGTTTGTTGCTGTTGCTTTTGTCTTCATGGATGTCAATACTTCGGTTTACGCTGAGGCAGCTTTACTGGTGATGATGATGGGGGCGATTTTAAAACAGAAGGAACAAAAATCTTTGATGTAAAAATGTCGTATATAAAATATTATAATTCACAAAAATCCTCTCACTGTCTGAAACTTTCTAAAAAATTAAAATCGGTCAAGAATTAATTATCGTGAATGTGCAGACGACACATAGTACTTGCGAACCAAATTCCAATAAAATATTTTCAATTGTTTTGATTTCTACAGCATACTAAAAAATTGGTGTTTCAGCTTTATTTATATAATTTATCAACATAGTTAAAAGGCAAAAAAAAAAAAAAAAAAAAAAAATCCCTGAAGAAATGTATACATAGTAAATAAAAATATAAAGGGTAGATGCTCCATTTTTGGAAACAGTACCAGTTTTGGACAAAACGCATCTATTTGTCCAGAAATTAGCCACTGATTTGATATTAACCAATAAGATGCATTCCTACACCTTAAACAAATTCTTCTTTAGTAATTTGCAATATGATTCGTTCATTTTTCCTTAACAGGCAACTTGTAAGAAAATTAAATGCATGAACATGTATCAAGTACTCACAAGTGTTGCAATCTTTCATCGTCAGACAGTCAGAAATAACTGTTAATTCTAAAATTAATTATCTTTAGGGCTTATGAGGGTTTTTTTTATTTCCTAAAGGGATGCTTTAAATATTTGCATATAAATTCAGCCCTTTAAAAAAAATTATACAGGTGTATACATCAAGTGTAGGGGAGACCAGGGTACAATGGACCACTTTTGTAACTTTTGAATGTTTATTCTCAAAGAACTGTTTTTTTTTTTTTTTTACTTGAAAAAAATGCATACATATTCTCTACATATTAAGATTTATATTACACTCACACACACTCTAAATCTATTAATTATCTATACTTTTTTTTAATATTTATTTTTGAGTAACAAGTGACCAAATGGACCATTATTGTAGGGAACAATGGTCCTCAGCCAAAAATAAATTGAAAAACATATATTACTGTAGTATATTTTTTAATAGAATAAAGCATAGAATGCATCATATTTGTGTATTCATGGCCTCAATGCATACTTCTAATGCAAGATTAATGATGGCAAATTACACACCAAAAGATTTCTGTGTCACTGAAAGTCTCCTGTTTTTCTGTGAAAATGTAGGGTCAGGTGGGGTAAAGTGGTCATACATCAAATAAAATGCTATAACTTTGTAATGAATATTGGCATGAATGAAATTTTTTTTTATTGTAGCTTAGAATAGTTAAGAATTAAGTTTAACATTCAAAATTGTACTAATTGCAACACTTTAGTAGCAGAAAACACCCATTTTGTTTGTTTATATAGCAGTTTGAAGTTGGAATACCTAATTTAACTTCTCTCCTACATTTTGTTTAATTAAGTTTTCATTAGATTGACTCTGCAGAAAGCTTCATATAGATCTTAAGAATACTTCCTCATTAACAGTTGAAGCTGAATTAATTACAGATATTATTTTATAGTAATTTAAGTCAGATGGGGTAAAGTGGTCATAGGGACAGGCTTAACATGCATCATTGTTTTAAAATTTCTTAAGCTTAATTTATTAAACATTTGTTAGTTAAATATTAATTTAAGATATATTACAGATCATAATTAAAGTTATGAAACTGGGTAACCCCAATTTTTGTACTAAAAGCATCACATAATGCATATAAGAAATCATCCAATTGCAAAGCAAGATGTACTTTTCAGAGCACCAGCAAATGATTTCATGCTACCTTTTATGTTTTACAAAGGAGCTCATTTATATGAGCAGTAGACTAAATGTAGCGCTAAAATAGACTAAAGGTATGGCTTGGAAGACTTGGCTTTATCCAATTTTCTTTAGAATTGCAAAAACCTGTTATTTTAATTTATGATAACTATGTTGATAAATTATATACATAAAGCTGAAACACCAATTTTTTAGTATGCTGTAGAAATCAAAACAACTGAAAATATTTTCTTGGAATTTGGTTCACAAGTACTATGTGTCGTTTGCACATTCACGATAATTAATTCTTGACCGTTTTTAATTTTTTAGAAAGTTTCAGACGGAGAGAGGATTTTTGTGAATTATAATATTTTATATACGACATTTTTACATTAAAGATTTTTGTTCCTTCTGTTTTAAAATCGCCCCCATCATCATCACCAGTAAAGCTGCCTCAGCGTAAACCAAAGTATTGGTATCCATGAAGACAAAAGCAACAGCAACAAACGACAAATGCGAAGTCCAACGCGGAAATGAAAGGACATCGAAAATACAAACGCCACAAACGCCCAAAAAAAAAACTATTTGCATCTCCTAAAAAGGCAATTACACATTGCAACTGGCAACCCTTTTTTGGTGGTTGTCAGATCGTAAAGAAGGCGCGTCCACTCCCCTACGCTCAAGGACACATTGAAGGAGAAACCGTCCGTCAAAACCATTGTCCCTTGATGGCGAAAAATTCTGCAGTGAGATACCGCCTTAAGAGATCTAGACTAATGGAAATTTGTATGTTTTGTTACTTTCATTGGCTGTTTTGATCACTTGGCGGTAGATTTCTGAGGGAAAACTAAAGTATCTATATTAAACAAGAGTGTTGCGAGACACAGCGGTCATTCCTCTCAACGACCATTTTTGTTGGGCGCGGAATTTTTCGGCCCACAGACATAATGTTAAAATAACCTCTATTAACTGCCATTCAAACCCCTCTGAGCGGTCGGGTTGGTCGCCCGTTCAACTTCAAATACATATCTTTCGTCTCTCCGTCGACGGACCTTTTATTAAGAGAAAATGGAGGAAAGAAAGAACAAAAAAAATCATACACTCAAAATCAACACCGAAAATCAGATCGAAATTAATTATTCCTTTCCCAATGCGAAAACAAAAGTGAATTTCGGCCTCAATCGGGGTTAACATTCAAGAATTCATTTTTGCCTTTCTAGCGCTGATTCTCTGACAAAAAATCTGCTGCTATGGGTTGCGAATATCAGCGAATGAAACCTTCAGTTCAACAACTTTAGAAAAAAATAGATGATATTATTGCCTCAACAACTACCGACGAAACAATTAGGGATATATATATGCCAATTAAAAAAAATTGAAAAAGTGACCTCCGAAAGAGCTTAAAGATCCAAGCAGACACAAAAGTTAATTTTTTTACACAGGATGTCCACACTTATCTTCATCCAATATTTAATTTCTAAACCGTTAGAGATAGACGTATAGTTCCAACTGAAAAAATGCTTTAAACGGAGGGAAGAATTACATTGTACGTTTTTAGAGTCACTAAATATATTTCTAAATAAGTTACGAATTCTAACTTTTTATAAGGTCCCCTGGTCCTATCAGTCATATTTAGCAAAATACTTTTGACACTCTAAAATCTAAAACAAAAAAAAGTCTCACTCTTCTGCGACAAAAACTGATCGAGTTATAGAGCTTTGAATTTCATGATTTTCAACCAATCAGCGACCTCGTCGAGCAAGTGGTTGGTGAATCGTCTTCAAGCCGGCTATTGAAATGGTGTAAAGTGGTCCAAGTCAGCGATATTCAAAGATCCATAATTCAATCAGTTTTAGTCGCTGAAGAATGGGACTTTTTCTGTTTAAAATGTAAGAGTGTCAAGAATATTTGACTAAATAAGATGATAGGACCGGGGGAACTGCATAAAAAGTTAGCTTTCGTAACTTTTTCAGGAATATATTTTTTCCGTCAAAAAACATATATTATAATTCTTCCCTTCATTTAAAGCATTTTTCCAATTGGAACTATATGTCTATCTCTAACGGTTTAGAAATTTGTTTTTGGACCACAATAAGTGTGGCCACCCTGTATATAAAGACAGAGAGAGAACTCGCAGTGCTCGGCGCTTCGCAACCACTACTTTCTTTCAGTTTTAAATATTGTATATAGATTAGTGGAACAGGATATAGAACAACGAAAAATCCACATTTGAGTTCTAATATTTTGCACAACTTTGACTAAAATTTTTCAGAACCATAAATGTAATACGATATCGTTCTAAATAAAGTTTCCATCCCCTACAATAGATATTTTGCACTTTTTTGAAGAACCGTATACATTGAAGCTGTTAAAAAATACTGTTTTAAACTTGCACAATAAACATGGGGCATTCTGAGTGGTTATCTATGCTTGCAAAGTGATCATATGAATTGGCGAAATCGGTCCAGTTGTTGAGGCACGCGACTCGATCAAGGTTTTTCCCCATAGAGAATGTACAGTGAAGTAGAGTTTTTGCGATTTCTCTCGAAATCGAAGGACAGAGATGGGGAGGCGACTATTGAAGATCAAGGGGTCGTGAGCTTTCATATAAAATGAAAATTTGCGAAATCGGCTCAGTAGTTATGGGAACTCTCTCAAGAGGTTTCCCCATAGAGAATGTACAGTGAAGTAGTGTTCCTCCGACTTCTCTCGAAAATAGAGGGCGATGGGAGATAGGCGATCTTTGATGACATACCAAGGAGTCATAAGCTTTCATGTGGCAAAAAAAAAACCAGCGGGAGTGGTCTCCCCTAAACTTTCTCGTATACTCCTAACACATGTAGAGAAAACTAGAATAATAAAAGACGTCAAATAAACTTCCGTCGCAAGTAAACCAAGTTGGAACCACGCGTGGTTTGAAGGATCAAAACAAATTCAAATCCTCTGCTCATTCTTTTGCGCAACAGGACCTGGCGAGACTCCCTAAATGTTTGCTTCATTACAAAATCACTCCAGAATTTGTTTTTGGCAAACTGCCAAGTTTCGGAACGTCCCTTCCTTGCACAGGCATTGCCACTAGTAGGCATGCGCAGGGAGTTAGTTTCAAAACTGAACAAGTATGCGATTATACAGACCGACAGACAGTCAACCCTTTGACGGATTTGGCCCAAAATTTTATACGGACCTACATTCATGACGATAAAACTGTGTATAAAATTTTATCCATCTGGCTTTTCAAGTTTTTGAGTTATAGCGTTCGCATGACCCCGAACATACATACAGACAGACTTCCCGTTGACGGATTTTGTCCAA
>BGPR01015365.1:0-14543 GCA_013235015.1 Araneus ventricosus
GTGGTCTTTGGGTAGTACCTTGTGTCCTTCTTAATTAGCACTTTTGTGTTGTCTTTCCTCCCATCGAAATATAATCCAGTTAAAAAGAGACCAAGACACTGTTAACTTAGTATACTTTGCAACTGCATTTTAAAGCTTTTTACTCTGTCTACGAATTTTTTTGCAATCTACCACATGCGAAGCCTCGCCTTCGTGTACAATTCCAATGTCTTGTAGAACAGCACTGGCAAATGAAGTACCTGTTCTATCTGAAACTCCGTATCGATCACATTCCATTGCTAAGGTAAGGAAATCTAAATTATTTTATGATTGATATTCCAAGGTAATTACATCCGTATCCGTATACAAGGACGAAGACATAGTGTTGAGCTCAAGTAGCTCCATTGATTGAGCATGAGCAGCATCAGTTTTAACCATTTTACGTTTTATTCTTTTATCTTCCATCTGTTTTCTTTTTTCCTTTTCTCTTTTTTTCAGTAGCAATTACTTCCACTTCTCCAATAACCATTTTCCTTTCTAATATTCGACCTTTTATAAACAATCGCTCAGCAAGTGGAATTTTCATGTCTTTTTGAAATTTACATGTATCGAAATTTGTACACTTACAAAATGTGATATCGAACAAACACGACATTTTTTCAGTACGATAATTTACCAATTTTTGTTGATATTTATCATTCCTTTGCCCTCTCCTCTACGTTTCTCCTTATAAAATCGTTTCTTTAACACATTTTTAATTTTTAATTCGAAATTTGCATAAAAAACGTTTTTTTGCAAATATTTAAGCGTTTTGGGGCACCGGAAGATATTAAACAAAGTTGAAAAATTTTTGCATATATGCTAGTACACTTAAAAGACAACTTTTATAACCTATGCCGCTTATTTTATCCACACTTTGAATTTTCGATCCACCCTAGTGCACATGTCGGCACACTGCAGGGCTGGATGTTGGACTTAGAACTGCCAAATTTGGCACAAACAAACTTTGGGGGATGGGAATTTGCATCTCTAAGGGTTGTTTTTGTTTTGTTTTTTTGACATTTTAATTAATTAAAAATTAAGCAAAATTTTACCTTTTTGCCATGATAACTTCCAAAAATATCACTGCAAAAGAATTATTTTTATATCATTTTAAATATCAAAAAAATTATCTTTTCAATAATATCAGTTTAATTGCTGTGAATTTTTTTTCCCTAATTTTAAAAAGTATTTTTTGTGTGATTTGCAAAAATGCTTATCATTTTGTAATGAAAGTCAAATAATTTCATTGTTTTCTCAAACCTCAAAATACTATGCTTTTTCTCTAATAAAAAATTAAATAAGAATTACCTTCAGTTTTTGCATATTGATTTAAAAACAAACTATGTTTTAGAAGTACCAATTTTATTACTATTGTATTTTGTTGATAACTTAACTAACTTTTAAAAATTAGCTCTTGCGTATAATCAGTAACATTACCTGCTGTTGTGGTAATTAAATGCAATTCATTTTGTAGTCTTTTTTGTTGTTGTAGTTGTTTTTCATGATTTGAAATTCAAGTATGAAAATTTTGTTTATTCAGGTTTTTTTTTTGTCATAAGATGTGAATAGCAGTTTATAAGTTACATACCCATAAAGATATACAGTGGAACCTCATATAATGAGCATAATTCATTCCAAAAGCTTACTCGTAATGCAAAAAGCTCGTTAAGCAAAACAAATTTTCCCATATAAATTAATGTAAAATATGATAATGCATTCCATCCTGAAAACAATACTCAAAAAATTTTATGAATAGCATTTATTCAAAGAAAATTATATATATAAGATTGTTAAGGAGTGTGCATCATCTTCGTCTTTTCTTTTATAGCAGAATCAAATAACATGGAACGTGGATACAATTTGCAGAAAACAAAACAAAAAAATCGAAATAAGTGTATTTTCAATTAGAAATTTTACTAATTTTTCTGAGTGTTTTAATAGAGATGTATATGTTCTAAATGAATTATGACAAATACCTATTTCTTTTTTAGTAGGAAGCTGCCTAGAGGCGACTTTTGCCGACGCTTCAAAATTTGACGAAAATGTGACACAGCATTATCATAAAATAAATTTGTAGCGTGCATAGCCACTGCCTTATTACGGTGATGCTTCTCAATGGACAATGCAACAGTTCCTCATGCTTTCAGCATTTCTCTTTATTGCGCTAGAAGATTGTTGCTTTGCTGTTACCTCCTTCTCCTCTGGCAAACTCTCCTCCATATCTTCTTGCTTTGAAATACATTGCTACTCCATATATTCTCCGGTGTTCAGCTCTTGGTTGCACTCTTCCACAAGCTCATCGATATCATTGCCATCCACCTCCTGTCCCTTGATCTTGGTCAAAGACACAATCTCGTTGACTATAGGCTCCACAAGGTACTGTCTCAGACTCCTCAATATCAAATTCAACAGTACTCTCTGGCCAAAGCTTCTTCCAAACAGAAGTGAGGGTTCTCTTGGTAACCCCCTTCCCATGCTTTTGTGATGTTTTTGAGGCAGGAAATGATATTTCTAATATTCTTAGAGTAAAGATAGTTCCTAGACACGATGTTTGATAAGAACACATCATTAACACCATGTTTGATAAGAATTGAAACAAAACAAAAGTTCTGCGGATACGACTGTAGCAGGTGCAATATCTGGGACTTCCCCTCTTATGCGAAATGTCGCTCATTAAGCGAGTCATTTTTTACAATTTTATTTTGCTCGTTACGCAAGCAGTGGCGGATTTCCGCACAGGCGCTCGAGGCTGCCGCCTCGTGCCTTGAGACCCTAGGGGGGCCTCAAAACCTATTCGAGAAACATTACATCGCTAAGCCGACGGCGTATTTACGACATTGCAGTCTTGTTTATAGTATAATCCTCTCCTCACTGAAAAGTTTCTCCCTCTTTGCTTAAAAAAAATTATTGAGTGAATGAAAACAGCCCAACAAAACGTTGGGGGAATTAAGTCCTAGTGTGACTAATGTGTATCATTGCTGATAAATTAACCTACTAGTCTCACAAGAATGTGCTCTATAGAATACGAGATATGTATAAGTCGACATTCATTTGATTATACGTCCTTTGTAACTAAGATGCAATGGTCTGTAAATTGATTTCACAGGTATTGAACTGCGCAGGGCAAAATATAGGTAACTAACTGCTTAGGGCCCTCAACTTTTGGGGTCAGACGCATCGTAATACATTTTTTCTTGCATTATTATCAAGCTAATTTAATTTAATACTTTTATTTAATTTTTTGGACAGAGTACTCTAATTAAATTTAAATTAAAATCAAGTATCGCTTAAGTTTCAGGACGTCATTCTTAGGATTTTTTTTGTTTTAAAATTCGCTTGCAGATTCAGTGTGGTCCAATTTGTTTCGCAGTTAGCTGCCTGACACAACAGTCCTGGCAAATTTTGTATTACAGTATTTAGATTGTTAAAAAGAAATGTCATTTTTTTTTACTACTTTTAAAAAAAATTACTCTCTAAATAAAAATTTTGCATTTTTTTTTTATTTGCAAGATACTAACACCAACTCTCCTGAATTTGATGCACATTTAAATATTTTGTTATTTCAGTTCGTCTTAATATTTTTAACTTCAAAACAGCTTGTATAGAGATTAAATCGATCCTAACAGTAATATTAAATTTTATGAAAGTTGAATATCCTGAATACCCATGTATACTTATAAATTAAATACATTGCTTAGATTGCAGTTCGGCGATAACTATTCGAAGATTCAAATTTTTAAAAAAATCATTTGTAGAAAAACCCTCATCATTTGGCTTCTCTTAGAGTGCAACTAAAATTCATATCGCTGCAATGCAGATATCTTCCTGAATCTTAATGGTATTCAACTGGAATTTTTATATAAGCTGCCCTATATATTTGAGTTTGAAGTTATGAAAGAAAAATTAGGCTACGTTTCGCACATGCGCATTAAAAAATTATTTACTAGAAACGCTTATATTTCCTCTAATATTCCAAGTATTTACTTCAAATTTTGTTACAATACTTCTCTAACATATTGTCATAAATTCTGTAAGTTTCGTATAATTTGACTCTGTATGTAATAAGCAAAAAAGTTGCGGTAAAATTTGGGATTTTTTAAGAAAACCTTCATTGCTTCCTGAATATTCGTGCTTTTTTTTTCACAAAAATGCATGTAAATGTTGCGCTTACCAAGATAAACTATTGGTGAAAATTGCAACTCATTATCAGCTTTAAAATGGGGCGAGTCCTAAATCATTTTCTTCATCGATTTTTGGTCAGTCCCCTAAATGCCACCGTGAACGAATCTTCCCTAATTCATCTCAAAGTGCTGTTTTTTTAAAAAAAATTTCGGGGGTTAATTTTATTATTTCCCACTTTTTCTGCCCGCATTGTTATTAGATGATAAAATTCTGTCCTTGAGGACAAAAGAGTTAATCTGTTCATTTGAGCTCGAAATTTAGAAGAAATATAAAATGGTTCTCAGTTTATAGTAAATTTTTTATAGTTCATAAATATAAGTTGGTGATTTATGAGCTCATTTCTCCTTTTTAACTGAATAAGTTTCCTTTATTAGACGCAAGAAAAGAAAAAAATATTTATTAAAAACAATTTTGAAATGTTGTTCGTATTTAATATAAAATTTGAATGTTTGAACACTGTTATGTCCAACCCATGTAGATAGACGCAAAAGCCGAAACAAATCACTGCTACTTAAATATTTTATATTATCAAACGAAAAACATCTCTGTTTGGAGTAAAATGAAATAAGATAAAGGGAGGCAAAGGTATTTTAATTTTTTTATCTATTTTATATCTACATATAATTAGGGTTGCCATACGTCCCGTATATACGAGACTGCCACCGTATTTCACTATTCAGTCACATATTACTATTTGTCCCGTTTCCTCCCTAAACTCTGCCGGAAAGAAATAGAACGTACCATCACATATTTATATGTAAGAAACATTGATATTGGCAACACTGAGATTCTATTCAACCAGTTTGTATATCTAAAAGATTATTTAGAGAAAATAATACCAACCAAAACTGCGAAGCAATTATGAAATTGAATATGCAAGAGAAATGACTGAAGTTCTTTGCAGATACAAAGTAAATTGTTCAGAAGTCATGTCTGATAAAGCTATGTGAATACGTATTTGCCATTTCAGCCCACAATGCAAATGTGGAGAGAATATTTTCCCTGATGTCTATTCAATGGTCAGACGAAAGAAACTGGTTGTCAGCGGAAACAACTAAAGCAATTTTGATGTGTCATTGTAATTTAAAAATGATTTGCACCCAATTTTATAATTATGTGAAAGAAAAAATGATATAATTAAGAAAGTAAAATCAACTCTAAAATATTATTGGGCTAAAAAGGATTGCCTTACAACATTTTTTTTATTATTCTACATGTTCATTTTATTAGATTGCTTGAGCTTTATTGCTTTTTTTTTATCAGAGTAAAATAAACCATTACCTACCCACTTTTTTCATGTTTTATTTACTTAGCACTTAAAGGTCCAGTATCAATACCTGGAAATTATGACAACACTACATATAACGTTATGAAAAATGACGTAGCATATATACTTTGCCAAGAATAAAGTGTATTCTTTGTAAAAATGAGGGAAATAAATGTTAGAAATCATATAAACAACAATACAAGAACTAGCTTCAAATTGAATAACGAAGGTAAGCATAGACCTAGAATTAAAAGCATAAGTAAGTTATTTTACGTTACACATTTGTATCACCAATAGAGTTTTTTTTGGATGGAGCCTCAAAATAATTTTACGCCTCGGGCCTCATATTGTCAAAATCCGCCACTGTACGCAAGGTGTTTGTTAAGCGAGGTCCCACTGTAATCTTGCATTCGATTTTTCACTCATTTAACCCTGATATGCTAGTTATGCTTAGGTCTAGTTTAATACCTCTTGTAACACTTATTCTTGATGTTTTTACATTATTTGTCATTTTCTCAGTGCTTAAATGTAATGGAGGCTATTGAGATGCAACTATATTATTAGATTTAATAAATGTCTTTTTTATGATTGCCATCAATCAAACTGATTCACTTGCATTGTTTTTAAATGCTTTTATTTAACTTCTTTCATGCTTATTAAGATGACATTTTGTAATTATTTTTTCATTCAACTCTCGATGGACCAGAATTCTAAAATTTTGTGCAGTTGTATTATCCTCATGATATTTAATATTTTCTTAATTTAATTAGCAATTAATTGAGTAATTTGACAGAGAATTTGAGAAAAAATAAAGCATTCCATAATAATTATAATAACAGATTATGAAACATATAAAGGACTAACAAGGATAAAATGATTAAAATAAAAAAAATTAAACAATGCTTTTATATGTACTAAGAGAGTAAAAAGATTTCATCAAAACAAAAACTGTGAGCATTGAAAATGCAACAGGGAAATTAAGAGACAACAAATATCATTCAAAACAAAATTCCCAAACATTCATTAGAAATTAAAATATATAATTAAAGTGATTAAATTTCCATTTTATTTAAGAGTATTTCTATCAGCACATAATTATTTTATGCTTTTTATTTGATGTTCATATTTTTTTATATATTAGAGCCATAATAAAACAGTATTTTTTAAAATTATTATTCAGTCTGAAGTCAGCTTTTTCGTTTCAGAAGAAAAATCAATCTACATTATAGGCTTTTGAACTAGCCTTCCTCTCTGACATAAAGCTATGGTGACTGGAGAAGAGAGTGTGGACTCGGGTGTTACCCTCATTGTCTGATAACAATTCAAAATTACGGTCGCACTCTGCCAGAAAAAAAACTCTAGTAGCTAAGTAATTTCAAAATGGGATGTTAATCTAATTAACTCAATAATGCGTAGCGCCCAATTTAAAGGACAGTTACATTACACTTTCATGGCTATCCCAAAAGCATTCCGTTATCCTTTTTGCTTTTTCTATGAAGTCAACAGGTATTACCAAACTCCTAAACAGTTTTCAACAAGCATATACCACCAGTTAGACAGATTTTGAAGTCAAAATACTGTCATTTTGAAATTTTTCGATTGATTTATTTTTGAGACAATGCAGGGAATTAGAAAGAGATTTTTAATATGTTACTATGTTGATATGTTTTGATAAATACACTTCATATGTAGAGAAAGTGTAACTATAACATATAATAGCACTATTAATTTATAACTTCCATATGTTTCAATAATTAGTGTATCTACAGTTAAAAAAGCGTAAGTCATACAGTTCAAATGATTTATTGAAGAGATCATTCAAATGTGTATGAGATGTACTGAAAATATTTCAGTATAAAAATGTAATTTTGTACTTGTAGAAAAATGTAAGAAAATATCAACTTTTTCCAAAAGTATTCAGCACCGCCCTGAAAAAGTAAATGCAAAAAATCACTAACACAAAATACATAAACAGCATTAGGAATCACAATTTAAACAATGTAAAATTAAACATTAACTCATTTAATCATGACTTCAAAGTAAAGCAGTTAATTTATAGCAGATTTTAACCATCTCAGGTTGATATCAGACATGACACAGACTTGGAACAAAAAAAAGCTGAAATTCATAAATAATAAATCATGCCAAACATAAATACCGAGAAGTAAAATAAGTATGATTAATTGAACAATAAAATAAATTAATTTATACAAAAAGTGCTTGAGATATTAAAAATATTGCAGAATTATTATATAAAAGAAAAATAAGAATGATAAAATCTGATGCCAAAAAAGCTGAAATCCGCGTTTCCGCGGAAATGTAACAGGTCTGTAATATTTTTTCAAAGAAATTCTGAATGAAATAATCTTTTAATCTATTACATGAAGATGACCTTTAACAATACTGCCTACATTTTTTTTCCCCTCCTTTTTGCATATTTTTCTAAATAATATGGTGTCATAAGTAAACAGCTTAGGATGTTTTATTAGACAAACCACTATTAAAATGAAAATTAAAATTCATTAAAAATTCCAAATCCTCCAAAATTGGATGAAATCCTACCAACAATGGCACTGCATTAAGGAGACACATCAATGCATGTGTTTACATTGCTTCAAAACAAAATGTTTAAATAATTCTTTCAGAATAGTCTGAAAAATCTTTTTATGCAACAAATCAATAGGCACACAAAAAATGAGGAGCAAAATACATTTTATACTTACTTAGCTTCATCTATTTGTGTCTGTAAGCGATCTCTCATTGATGCATTTTTCGCATTCTTTTTTGCATCTTCTAAGCCCAAGATAATGTTTTGAAATCCAGGAACATTATGGAATATTCTTACATGTCTCCCTGCTGCAACTACTAAATATTGGCCATCGGGAGAAAATTGTAAGCACCGAACAGGATCTGCAAAATGAAATTACTAAATTAAGATAAACTCTTTACCTTTCAACTGATGAATATTTTTATTTAAATTTAATATCTTGAAAGAATGTTTCAAGTAAATGCAAATATTTAACAAATGTGTTGACTTCAAAAGATTTGTTTTCCACTATTTAACCCTTTGAGAGCATTTGGTGGTTGATGATCATGCACTTTTTTTTTTTTACCTAAATGCAAGATGAGGAGTATAACTTCCATTCAAACAAAGGAAATACTCAATACGTATATTTTTGTTCATTATCTTAGAGACGATGTGCAAAAGAATAAAAAAAATCATTTGTCATCTAATAGACATGCAATATAAAAATGCATTTTTTATTTTTCAAACTACAATGTACTTGACAACCAAACCAGGTATTCCTTTATTTTAAATATTATTGAAAGAAGTGTTCTTCAAATAGTGATACACCACTTTATTACTAGGTGAAAAAATAGGCACACTTGCCTGAGAATATTCTATCAACCGAGTCCAAAAAAAAATCTACATAAAAGTGCCATGTTCAATATAAGAAACAAATTAGGAAAGATATCATTTAGAAATGCAAACAAAGTCAAACACTGTGAAACCTCTCCGTTCTGTGTGGGGTTTCTTTTATGTGAGTGATGGAGACAAATAAAGACCAATGGTTTTTATCCCAATTATTTATTGACTTTGTTACGGGATACGGACAACGAACACACACAAATGATGAAATATGTACATGATGACACGAAATATAAACTGCTCACCAGCTCAGTTGATATTAAACTCACAGCTTGAAATGTAAAACACTATTGACACTTCATGTAAAACATCCACAGGCTAAAACTCTAGTCCACCACTCGCTAAGCTCATCTGCTCGGCGTTAGGAACTTTTTCGTTCTTCTCTACTGTCAACACTCGACTGCTGCCAACGCTTTGTTGCTCCACAGCGCCCTCACAAACACTATTTCATTTACCTACGTCCTTTGGAAATAACACTCTTTAATATTACTAATAATTTGAATTTATTTTCATTTTGTTCATTCAGTTCTTTATGTATTTTTGTTACCAAACTCTAATTGCATGGCGTTGAGAAGATATTCTCAACACTATGTATATCACCGAAATAAATGAATTCTTACATATAATCAGCTTTTACTTACTACTCTATGCACTACAAAAATTAAATTTGTTTTCTATGTTAAGTCATTTAAATAAACTAGTACCCAAAGGATTAACCTACAGGGCAAAATCAACAGAAAATTTGTCCAATACCAGTTTGATAATGAAACATCAATTATAGCCGATTGACAATAAAGTTCCAATAAAGGAGTAAACTTCATGAAAAATGTAAAATTTACAAATAAGAAACAATTTGATTAAATTAATCACATTGTTTATAATCAATATTTTTAATGACATTAATTTCAAAGTTTTAATCAATACATTGCAGCTTTCCTATAATCAGTGGCTAACCTAGAAAATTGCATTATGTCTAAGCAATTCAATCCATGAAACAGGAAAAAGGCAGTTAAATCATCAATCCATCAAGGAAACTTTAATCCTAATTTAGATGCAACACTTGCAAATCAGTTCAAATGTTTGTGTATTGTAGTGAATTGCTATTTATATGCAAAAGTATAATACAATAAAATAATTCCACATACAATGAAACCTGTGTATAACGATATTGTCTATAACGATAAACCTGCCTGTAATGATATTTTCTTTTGTCCCAGAGGAATTCCTAATTACTCAATGTATTTTGTACCTGTCTACAGAGATAATCACTTTAAAAAGGCACCTGTCTTTAACAATAATTTTAACTCCACAGAAAGCTGGTACAGTACAATCCCGATTTCTTTTTTCTCTTTCCCCATGGTCCAGAATGCAAGATAACAGAGGAACCAGGGGGATTATAAACCAGAATTTGTTGTAGCAGGGAGACCGGTGTGTGTGTGGGGGGGGGACAGTGATTGGAATGCGCACAGATATTTGTTAGATCCAGCTGGGCACAAAAAAACCATCATTCGCAGTTAGCAATTCAGACTAGTCACTTTTCCTTGAAGTTCGTTTTTGATGTATTAAAGCCTTGAAGCTGCAATGGTGCAGCAAAAAACATTGACACTTGAAAACATCATGTAAAACATTGGCTTTATTATAAAATAAAATTATTCTTGCATCTCCTTTTTATGCATACTTTTATTGTTCGTAAAAATTTTAACTAAAATTTTCACTTTCAAGTTCTTAAAATTTTGTATCAGCAAGTAATTGTAAGATCTGTCTTGAACAATAACCTATAAAAAAAAATTTGTAGGTCTCCACAATATTGCTATAAACAGGTATTACTATATTAATATCATCCAATTTATTTAAATCAATCTATCATAATGTAGCCTTTAAAACTACAGTCAAACCCCGTTATAACGAACCCTCAATGGACCGACTCAGAAGTTCGTTTTAACCGAGGTTCGCTGTATCCGTATTTGCAAAAAAAAAAAAGTGCCCCAACATGCTAAGATACTACTTCTATAATAAACTTTTTAATAACATAATATTTTCATTAGTAATTAGGGACAAATAAAGTATTAAATAATATACTCAACAATAAACAAACTAAACATTTATCTTTTTTTACTTATTTGCTAATTCACTACATTGAAAAAAGATGTTATTTTTGGTTGAACAGGGTTCCCACTCTTATTGATGAAAAAAAATCAAGGACTTTTCAAGGACTTTCAAGGACCTTTTTAAAAAAATTCAAGGACCATAAAATTACATATTTTAGAACACAAAAATGCATAGGACAAATTTAAATCAAATATTTTCAAATTTAACGTTCAAATGCGTGATCACTTTCTTACTTACGACTTTCAGATGCTAAAATGAAGAATATCAAAGGCATATGTTTTGTACACCTTGCAGTTAGTGAACCAAAATCTGCAGTGCTAAGTGAGTTTCGAGATCACAATTCAAACACCATTACTATTAGGTATAGTGTACTACTACTACATGCTAATTTTACACAAACTATTACTAAGCATTTACTTGGTACCTCACTTCACAAACACATTAGCTGAAACAAAATTCATTAAAAAATTGTTAGCCCCACAAGAACCTCTACTCTTACTTTTGACCACTACTTGAAAGTGAAGGGGGGAGGGGGAAAAGCAAGAGTCAAGTACAAATCAACAAACCTTTATTTATATTTAAATAAATAAACTTTAAATTTACATTTTCAGTTTCTCTGTTAAAGCCTCAATTTTTTCATTGATCATTTTGACTTTATTAGCCCTTTCTTTTCTGTTTTCTTAAAACTATTGGATTCTGCAAGAGATATAAAAACTCTACTTTTTTTCAGTCTTTTCAGCTAGTTTGTCCGCAAACTTCTGCAGTGCAGAAACCAATGCAATGCAATTCAGTGTGATGTATGACTCACAATTATGATGACCTTTCAAAATTTTTGCCATATATTTATTTATGTACAAACTGAATAGCCAGTTTGTGTGAACGGAGCACAAAAATGTACCCAACTATTTGCCATAATGAAGAGTAAAAGAGACTGTATAACCTGGCATCCCTTGCTCTTTTATGTTCAATTTTAGTAATCAAACCACTTATATTAATCCTCTGTGAACGTTGAAAAAGAAAAAAAAAAGTTTTATTAATAAGAACTAATATAAGTAAAAATTGATTACTATAGGCGCCCATAGGATTTTTTCAAACAAGAACAAAAACTTTTTGAAAATAACTGACACTCACGAAATCTGTAGCCTAATAAATTAATTTTAAACTTATTAGTTATCTTAATTAAATTATTACTCATTACTTAATATATTTTTCACACTTCCGTAATTTTTCTGTTTGGAAAACATGTTGCAGAATTTTCAAAGGGGACGGCCTCCCTTTTCCTGTGTGACTCATATAGAATAGTCATAGACTCATATAGACTCTCATAGAAATAACTCAAAATGACAGAAAAAGACCAAAAGTTTGTTGAAAATGTGCAAGAGTTACTCAAAAAGGTTTGCATGTCGATCTTCGGCAATATGGAACCGACCCTTCCATTTTAGAATCCATTTCTTCAAAGGGGCCTCTATGAAATCAACGAAGACAGAAAAACCATTACCATTGGTCCTTAAAAAAAGATACAAACCTTCTGCCTTGTAACAAGAGCTTTGCGTTCCTTGCTTTACTGATTAAAAACATAAACTTAAAAAAAATCTTAAGCAAAGTAAAATCTTGATAAAAATATCCATTGAAAAAAAACATTAAAAGACAAAAAAATATGAAGGCGGCAAGATAACGATTTTTTTCAATGTTTATATATTAAAACACACAGAAGCATAATATTTCTTCGTTATAGAAAAAAAAATTAAACTTTTGATTCCAACCAACATTTTTCCATTACGGCTAAAAAAAAAAAAAAAAAAATCGGCTCAAAGAGAAACAAAACGTCAAAAGACAAAAAAGAGAAAAAAATACAAGAAATAATAAATCAAAATACCGGAAGCATAACTTTTCTTCTCACGTATGAAAAATAATAATGGGGAAAAATGAAAATTCGCAAAAAATGTGCAAAAAACGCCGGAATTTAGTACTTAAAATTAAATAAATAAAAATCTAATTCAATTTTTAAAAAAAAATGTACGGAGTGAGCTCCCTCTTGCACTAAATCCATCACTTTACAAAATTTAATTGTAAGTCAAACCGTTTGGGAGTGCATAAAGAACAAAAACCGAACATGCATGCATACATACGAAAAAAAAATATTTTCTATAATAAATAATTTCCGTCCAATACTTTGAAGATACCATAATTTATCAAAATGATCCGTATTCATAACAGAAAAAAAAGAATACACAAAATTAACAAAACGACATAAAATATTAATAATAACGTCAGGTATTGCAATAATTCACCAAAAAGATCTCCTTGAAATGGAAAAATTAATTAATTCTGGTTATAACTCTTATTTGATTTTAAATCACCAAAGAAGCGAACAGTATCCAGTGTGGATGCTAATTTGTATTTTTTTTTTTTTTTTTTTGTATAGACAGATGAAAGAAAATTTACGATCTCACAAAATGTCTGAATCTCTTTGGCACGATGCCAAATTCCTGTGCGTCTTCCACATTTGAGAAGGGTGATGTTTACTGAGCGTGAACTAACAAAGAACTCCGGAACTGCGCTCATGTGACTCATTGCCTGACACCCCATTCCGGTGTAAAATCGTGAACTATCTAATTTAACTAATAAAAGGAACGCGATCCTGTTCATAGACGAAGTTTGGGTTCCACGGAAATTTATATGTAAACATCCCGCTGCCTGACGCGTGCGCAGAAACGCGGATGGCCTCCGTTTGTGATTGTCAGTACATGACCGATTTTCATTGGTAGTCATCGATGTTTTATTTTACTTTCTATAAAAGACCAGCGAATATTATCTCGTCTGACAAGAATGATCAAAATAAAAAAAAATTCCAGTTTTAGAATAAAATTTCCAGGGTTTTTTCGGATCTCAAGGAATCCCCGGGTCGTAGCGAAACCGTACCCCTTTTTTGCCAGCCCCCATCCTAGACAGAGAGGAAATGTGGTGTTGACGTTACCGCCTTGCCTTTTTGCCCACCTCCCTCTTCCTCCAAACTAGAGAAAAGAATAGTGACTGACAGCGTTCCCATAGCAACACCCTTTTTCCGGTGGTGGAATTCTCAAGACAGAGCACATTTCGAATTTTTCACGGACTTTGCAAGGACCCAACAAAAAAATCAAGTACCTTTCCGGACTTTTCAAGGACCCAACGAAAAATCAAGTACTTTTCCGGGGCCCCGAGTACGGCAAATAAAATTCAAGGAGTTTTCAAGGATTTTCAAGGACCGTGGGAACCCTGTTGAAAAGTTTTTGATTTTATATACAACTCGTCAATTTGTTTATCCACTATTTTAAACAGGTCCACAACATGTTCGTAGATGTTTTCTGCGGCAAAAAAATTGTTCAAAACGTTTGTAGCTGCTTTTGCATCTGCAATTGAAGGCTCTAGTTCGTCTTGTTCTTCCTCCATATCTGAAGACGAATCTACAATAGAGTTGTTTTTTTCATTTAATAATGCCACGATATCTTCCTCACTCACTTCCACAGCTGACTAGAAAGTCCCCCCCCCCCCCGG
>BGPR01015365.1:21010-36862 GCA_013235015.1 Araneus ventricosus
CTGACAGCGTTCCCATAGCAACACCCTTTTTCCGGTGGTGGAATTCTCAAGACAGAGCACATTTCGAATTTTTCACGGACTTTGCAAGGACCCAACAAAAAAATCAAGTACCTTTCCGGACTTTTCAAGGACCCAACGAAAAATCAAGTACTTTTCCGGGGCCCCGAGTACGGCAAATAAAATTCAAGGAGTTTTCAAGGATTTTCAAGGACCGTGGGAACCCTGTTGAAAAGTTTTTGATTTTATATACAACTCGTCAATTTGTTTATCCACTATTTTAAACAGGTCCACAACATGTTCGTAGATGTTTTCTGCGGCAAAAAAATTGTTCAAAACGTTTGTAGCTGCTTTTGCATCTGCAATTGAAGGCTCTAGTTCGTCTTGTTCTTCCTCCATATCTGAAGACGAATCTACAATAGAGTTGTTTTTTTCATTTAATAATGCCACGATATCTTCCTCACTCACTTCCACAGCTGACTAGAAAGTCCCCCCCCCCCCGGTGACACCAGGCCCGGTGGGTACCGGGGGGGGAGGGGAGATAGAAACTGTAAAGAGCCTTGCCTATTGTTCCTTTGTCCCACTTATGGGGTTAGCAGCGATTAAAAAATTAGGCTTAATTAACAATGGAAATTAGGCTTTCTAAGATAATTGCACTGTAGTTCATTTCCGAGAGCTTGCTGACATTTATGCTTCATGAAATGCTTTTGAAACAAATACATATTTTTTTCTTTTGATGAAATAAAAATTACATATTTTTTTTAAAAAACCAATATGTAATAGCTAATTATCATGAATAACAAAAGATAATGTTTTAAAGAAGTTATTCATAATTGCACTCATTCTGCTAAAATGAAGCAGTCCATTTTTACAGTAAGGAATGAACAATGGTGGGAAAATGGTAAACAATGGAATGGATTTAAAACAAATGAAAATGTTCTTATTTTAATTTGTCTTTAAAAATATAGTGAAAACTCAAGACAACTGTATGACAGGCAAGATAGTCAGAACCTTGTGAAACAGTATAAAATATGCGACACAGAATAAAATATGCGAATTCGACAACTATCTTAAATTAGGAAATTAATGTTCCCTTATTTTCAATATTCTGAAAAAACACTATTCAGGCTAACTTTTTATATGTGATATTTTCGATTTTAGCTGTCCTAAAGCCATCATATAGGTAAATCTTGATAGGGATGAACAATTAGGTGATTCAAAACAGCTCGGTCTGAATTTGATGTTTATCACAACCCAATATTTGTTAAAGTAATACTTCCAGCAGCTTTGTGACAAAGAAGTCAAAACAGAAAGGAGAGCAACGAATTTCAACATTATGACAAAAAAGTCAAAACAGAAAAGAGAGCAAAGGATTTAAACATTATGATATACCGGCTAAAATAATATTTTACGATATTAACTTTTTTCCAGTTTTGTATAAAGCAAGCTATGCTATAAACATTTTAAATAAAATAAAAAAAACTAAGTTGAAAAAAAAATTTTTTTTTTTTTATTCAAATCAAAATTAATTCATTGTTCCTGTAAAATGGTGAGGTACACAAAAATGAACAAATCGTCGTTTAACAGCAATACAAACCATCACAATGTTTTGAAATTTCAAACGGGAAGAAAATACTTAATTTTTTTGCAACCAGTAACGAATATTTCTGAATTTTTTTAACACCTGATGTAAAGATGAGACAGCGTGTCTTAACATCTAATTAACACTTTTTTTAAATATCTGATATAAACATGAGACAATATGGTTACTGGTTGCAAAAAATTGAGTATTTTCTTCCTCTTTGAAATTCCAAAAACTTGAGATGAATGGTGTTGTTCGTTAAGCAGCGAAATGATAAACATCAATCAATTCTGAAGTGATCTTTACTAATCTCTCAAATTATAATAAAGTGTGCAAAACGGACTTGTTTCTTATTCTAAACACAGTAATAAAGCAGAGCTATTCAGTTTATGGAAGATTAAGAGAATCTGGAAAGGTAACAAAACATGCCACTTTCGTGAAAGGAAGTGATGACTATGATTAATAAGCAGGGTTGTCGATTTTTTTGATTTTTTTCAAAAAAATCGATTTATTTGATTTAAATCGGATTTTTTTTATTTAAATCAAGATTTTTTTTATTTTAATGATTTTTTTAAACTACATATATATATTTAACAATTGTATATTTGACAATGAGCCCTACAGTCATAGAATTATATATGTATAACAACATGCCAGTCATTAAGATGTACTTTCTTTAAAAAAAAACAAATTTAAAAAATTTAATTCAAAAATCTAACAACTATTTAAAAAATATTTGTGAACTAAAATATAAAAATAATATACTTTTGAAATATAAGACAATTTTATTAAGGAAAAATATAATAAAAATTGTCATTTCTTGACTATAGATATATTATTGTATGTTAGAATATTGGAGAATTTTACACTCAGCTGTTCATTTGTTTCATTACAGACACAAGGTTTGAAGCTTTTTCTAATCCTAATCTGTTTCACCCAAAACAAATAAAAAATTTTCTAGATAAAATTTTTAAATTCAGGCTTGGAGGTGCATTGAGTCACCATCAGGACTACCTGTGTGCCAAATTTCATGCTAAGTGTGATAGTTTCGTCTGGACATTGCACACATGCTCACAAACATTGCCTTTTATAAGTACAGATCATAGTTTAAATTGCACTATGTAGATGTTTGTATTTCTTTTGGAACATTTATATGCATTACTTAATAATCTTACATTTGAACATTATTGCAATATAAAAACTTTTTTGTCCCCAACACTATTTAGTTTTTTCCAGTATTAAAATGAAACTCACTGCATTTTACTATGTTCTTTCTTTGTGAACATGATCCGTTCATGATATTTATTTATTTTGTAATAAATAGGAGCATCTCATACTTTGCATTTTATTGCGTTGCTCATTAGAGATTTATTTAACCCTTTGCAGCGAAGTGTGCCACCTAATGGCACACCTAATTTCACTCGCTTCTCAACCGTTCAATTCAACTATAAATGGAAAATAATAGGTTTAGGATAGGGCTAATAGTACTCCTTTTAGAATGCATATAGCAGTCTTATGAAATTTTATTTCGGAATAGGAATTATTAGAGATAAAGTTTGGGAAAATTCCTCGACTCGGAGATAAGGAATTTTTCAATTCTGGACGTTTAACAATTTTAGCAAAGTAACTCGAAAATTTTGCTCCATTATTCTTGAAGTTTCAATTTATAATTTTCTATAAGATTCAACAATAAATTTTGAGTGTATCAAGGTGGCTGTATCTAAGGGGGTTCTCATGAGGGGGAGTGACGCCAAAAGGGGACGACCCCCCCCCCTCGGAATGAAGCAAGTTTTTTAAAAAACTTTTTTTGTAGATTCTATGTCTAGACAATAAACTAAACCCATTCATGTTGCTTTCTCATCATATTTTCAAAAAAATTATTGCCTTGCGCCACAAAAGGTTAAAATCTAATTTGCTTGTGTTCTCAAAAATAAAGATATGGAAAGTACTCTAGTTACATCAATTCAATAAAATATTTTTTTATGTTATATATATTCCTTCTTTAAATATGCATTTAAGAATACTTTAAAATCACTATTTAAAGATACATGAACAATTTTATTTCAATAAAGCAGATTAACTTGATATTTAAAATAAAGTGATTTAAATCAGTGATTTTTTTTTAAAAAATCAGTTGATTTAAATCGCGATTTAAATCAATGATTTTAATCAACTGATTTAAATCACCGCAACCCTGTTAATAAGTGGCCAATCTAAGATATTTAGTGTATTATTCCAGTATTATTAGTAACACCATATGCCTAAATGTCAATATATCATATAAACAAATTCATGGGGGGGGGGGCGATTTCTAGAGGAATGGAGTTTTCTCTAATTCATATAATCAGTTCAATTCTACTAGCTGAATAACATAAATCAAGACATTTAGCAATTAGTGACTGAGCTTAATAGAGCATACAAATTATTACACATTCTAAAAAAGGTATTTTAATAAATCCTTTTATTTTATAGTGCAATCAGTTACATACTGTAGTTATTACGATGAATAGCCATCATATTAAATTACAATGTTGTACTTTGTGTGCAACAAGATAAGCGGAATTTTATAAATACGCCTTAAGGTATTTTTATCGAGCATATCTGAAAGCATTGTTATAGGCATGCAATACACTAGGATTAAGATAAGTCAACTTAACAAATTTATTTATAATCTTGAAATCATAAGAAAAGTAATTATAAGTAGAACACATTTGTATACCTGGATGAATTTCTTTTAATTCAGCTTGAAGTTCACCAGTTACAGCAGAATACAGAAAAACATCTGATGCAGCAACAGATGCAACTGCTACAGTTCTGCCATCAGGAGAAATAGCACAAACACATTTAGAATTAATACCATGGTTAGCACTTTTCAGCAAATATGGTTCTTGTCCTTTACTGTATTCAACTAGAAGAGGAAAAAGTTATAGTATATAAAAAGTAAAAGAAAAGAAAATCCTATTTTTATAAAGAAATGCGTTCATGTGTTTTATTTTGTCTATTACAAATAAAATTTTGTTGTTTTGTTTAATTTAACATCCGGTTGAATTTTGTTAATAAATATGCAACTTTATAAATTAAATATAGTATTTATGAAGAAGAGTTTATAATCTGAGCAGCAATCTGAGGAGTAGAAAAATCAGTATTTTTTTAAAAATCATAATAAACAATTTGAAAATAAAATAATTAAATAAAAAAAAGAGAGCATATAAGCAATTCAGAATAAAAATATCAAAAAAATTGAAATGAAAAAAATTAATAAGTACAGCCACTTAGAAACACTACACGCTGCAGGATATGCAACAGAGGGTTGATATGTGTTATATAAAATTTCAGAGCTCTCCAAATTAAATAAAAGAATTATAACATTTTAAACTTAAATTTAGACTTAAAATAAGTAACTGTTCCTTGAAGATGACAGAAATTTGCAAAAATTAAATGTACATCATGATCTAAAGTTGTAAAATATTGAAAATATCAACAAACAACAATACACAAAATATTAATCAAGAAATATAATGAAGACTCTTTACGATTAAAATTTTAAAAACTTACTGTTTGTGTCCCATAATTTCCATGTTCCATCTTTAGATGTTGTAACCATTCTGAAAAGGTAGTATAAACAAGATAAACAATCAGAATGCCATAAATATAACATGAAATGTAACATATAAAAGTTACTTTCTATTGCAGTGTTCTAGAGTTCCACTTTTGAAAGAGAGAAAAAAAAGCAGTGTTCATAGTAAACATTTAAAATACATTGAATCCAACAGACTCTGTTTAATTTCCAAAATTATTCAGAGTGTAAACAAAGAAATAAACTTTAATTATAAGATTTAATACTTCATTTTATATCTTAGTTACATAATAAATAACTTCAAAAATTATCATTTGTATAAACAAAGCAATTTTTACTACAAACATTTACTTTATATCATACAACTCAAAACAGAACAAAAGAGCAATGATGAAGCACACGCACAAAAAAAAACATTCACTTGTTTGTTGGAAAATCAGTAAAAACGTAAGTAAAATAAAGTCAAACTAAAAGCTCAATGGGAAATAAAATCTGAAAGTCTATATGTTAATGATAAGCAGAGTCAGATTTGTATTTATAGTAAAATTTTAAAGCACAACAAACATAATTGATAACTGAAATGGCACTTTAAATGCATAACAAAAATCATCGTGGATAATATGCTTTCTCTCTCTCTCTTTATATATATATAATGAAAAAAATATGATGACCATTCTTATGCCCTGTCTCAAAAAACCTACTAAAAAGAAGTTTCAATCGCACTTTACAAAAATGAATTGGAAATTTTAACAAGATTTAACATGTATTATATAGTAATGGATCTAAATTCGCCTGGCTCCGCATTGGGAACCAAAAGTAACACTGTCTAGCTCTTTAGGAAACACTAAGCTTTATTTCAAACACAAATATTAACATACAAAATATATATATTTATATTAAACAGAGGGGCTTTGGATTTTTTTTTTTTTTTTTTTTTTTTTGTAATTGTTGACTTTGTCATTTTACAGTTCTAACTGAATCTTAAGCATCGGCACCTTACCACCAAAGGTAGTGCTGTTATTGGGCAGATGCATTTGTTACAGAATTCTATTAAAAACTGAAAAAATACAGAAACTTTAAAACTAATCCCATAACTATTTCTGATCTTGGCCAAATCATTCATAGCCTTTAAAAACAATTATAGTCTACATGTAATGGATATTGTAATAATATTCAAAAACAAAGAGAAATTTTGACTACGAATGTTATTAAAAATTTCTCTACCTTTTAATTACTTACCTAGAGGAATCATTTGAAAACGCAAAATAATAGATGCCAGATGTATGCCCTTTCAGCTCAAATGCCCTTTTAACTTCTTTAAATTCTCCTGTTTTAGAGAAAATTACTTCCCAAACTCTGACATCTGGTGTAAATCCTTAAAAATAAATAAAAAGTTAAACATTGCAAACAATATATAGAATAACAAAAACTTCAAAATAGCAATGGAAACATGAATGACAAAAAGGTTTTATCTAAAAACCATAATGAAAAATACATACGTGAATACTGCAATTAATATTTATTTTTAATAAACATTTTCTGTCTTTGATTTTAATGCAACACTAATACCTAAAATTTTGTAAAAAAATCTTTATTGATCCAAATTTTTCAGTAAAAAATTAATATTCAAGTTGTACTGGCAAATTTATATTTAAGACTTAAATATAGCATGTAAGCATGGTGAACTGGAAATGAGTCCTAACCCCTACTTAATCAGTTACCAATACTTTCCTTCATTACTCAAAAAGCAACTGCAAAAGTTATTGACTTATAAACTGACAGATAAGTCAAATACAAGTTAAACTAAATCTTACAGTCAAACATATATCAAAACACAACTATGCATATATAACCAAAATAAACCACACATGCTGCCATCATAATAAAATTCTATATTTGATTTCTTATTATAATTAATAATTGTAATAAGAAATCAAATAAACTTTTCAGCATTCATAATTTAAAAATAAAATGTATTTTGCTCTTTAATTATAATGCTCAATGAATCTTTATGAAAAATTGTATTCATGGGGAAAATAATAAGAGCTATCAAATAACATTAACAATAGGATAGACATGAAACATCAATAATTACAATTAAAGTATTAAAAAAAAGCAAAGTTACCAATAATGAAGAACATATACCTGATGATGCAATAAATCTTCCACATGGAGACACACAAGCATAATAATTGTTGATATGTAAAGTATCAACAGTTGCAAGCACCTGTCCTGCAAGTAAGCAACAAATTTGAATAAAGAAATAAAAATGGAATATTTCTTTTAATACAGTCAGATAGCTCAGAAATCAACAAAGCACAAATTCATCATAAAATTCCCTTTCATACTATAAAATGTCATGACACAGAGAAGTATTTCCTTAAAAACTGCCAGTGTTCAGTTTAAACCTTTCAAAAGCTGTGGTATCTCGTTGAAACCACCTTTTTATGAGCTTTTCTCTTATCCAGACGGTTGATTTTTGATGATTTATTGGAAAGAATGCGTTTTTAGTATCTAATAAAGAAAATAGATGGCAGTATCAATTCTATTTTTTCCCAATGGATTTATACAGTCATCAACATTGTTTTCAAGGGAAAAAAAATTATTCCTTAGTGTTGACTTCAAATTAAACTGGTATTAACAGTCGCCAAAAGCAAATCAGTTACAAAACCAAATTTTTTCTGAAGAGAGTAGCAGAGTATTAAACACTTCCCACAAATATGCTCCACAACAGGAATAAGAACTTGTATAAGAAAATAAATACCTCTTATCTTATACAAGCTCTATACCCACTTAAAAAATTATATATATATAACTTTCTTTCCAGAATATAATAGTAACATTTTGAATGTAACATTGAATGAACACTTGATTTAACTTTGAATTTTAATTAATTTTAATTTTGAATTAACATTTGAATTAACCTTTAGAATGCATACAGGTAGGTAAAATCCCCAAGATATTCCTTGAAATGATGACTTCGGAGGAAATACGGGAACTGCTTTCATTCTTCTCAAGTTATTGAAATATGAAAGTCTGTAGAATACTTATTCTTGTCTCTCCTCATCAATTCAGTCATCATATACCCTTAAGACTGGACGTATTTTTGTAACCAATGGATTAAATACCGAGTACAACTCAAAAATGGCAGTATTTGCCATCTAATGAGAAAAATAGATCTGTTGAGGTTCTAGAAACAAGAACCATCATTTTTTCCAACATATACTGCATACAACTAACCAGGAAGGAGTAATATAAGCTAATGTCTAACCCACACAATTGTAAAGGCTGGAGCTTCAAAGGTTAAAGACAGTAATAAAGTAGGATATGGGGGTGGGAGAGAGTAAAATGAGCCACAGGATGATTTGAGTTTCCTACAGCAGGGATGAAAGTTTCAAGTACAACAGTTCCAACAGCTTGTATTCAAAGGGGGAAGAAAACTAACTGTACAGGCCCTTAAGGAAAAGCTTATACAGTAAAGTCCCACTAATCTGGATCCCACTTGATCAGACATACGGTTAATCCGAATGGAAAAGGTGTATGTATTTATGAAAAAACAATTTTTATAGTTTTACCCATCTAAAACTTGTATTATGTGCATTTTAAGGCAAATTCCATTTAATCCGTATTTTCGATATCAGGACAGGGACCAGTTCTATCTAGTCCAGATTAGCGGGACTCTACTATATATGGCAATGCTATTTAGTACTATAATACAGAAAAATGAAAACAGAAACTTGTTCAAAATTCACCTTTCAAATCCCAAACAATAATCGTGGTATCACTTGAACAGCTCATGATAAAGTGTCCATTGCAGGCAATTCCTATATTTATGATATCAGCTTTATGGGTACTTGGGAAAGTCAATATCAACTCAAAGTTTCCAAGAGAGCCATCACTTTTCTTTCCAACTTTATAAACTTGGATGGTATTAGCAGTTTCAATAGACACAATGAAAGCTTTAGAATCAGGACTCCATTTAATTTGAGTAGCATGATCAAATTCAATGTTAGCACGGACAGATCTACAATAAGAGAAAAAAAATTAAAACAATATTATTGAGAATGACATCAAACACATTTATAAACATATAAAGTTATTTTTCTAAACTGCTAAAATGAAATTTATTTTTTTTAAATGTTTTAAAATGTAACACTTCAGAAAATATTAAACATTACTTAAAAATAGATACAAACCTTCTCAGACAAATAATATAGTTACCTATGATTTTTCTCAGTAAGTGTTTTCACACTCCACAACATCACTGCACGATCTGAAATTGAAATATATATATATGAGGGAGATTTCACTAAGGTATATGAAGGGGGGGCATAAAAAATGCACAATGAAGTCAGGAGTGTAGGTTAAAATGAATTATTACTATCGAATGTTTCTAATAAAAATACGAGTAGCTGAAAAATTAACTGAACCACATAAGTCTTGAAAAACATGTGCAAAATATGCTTTAAAACGGTACAATTTTTTTAATATTTATATGCAACAGATATAAATAAGATAATTGATAATAGTCACTTATTATAATCAAAGCAGCCCGGTTCAATTTATAACCGTCATACTAATTTTGGCTTTTCAAAATGGAAAAGCACTTGGTAAATTTTTCTTTAGGACATCTGAACATTTATAACCATAGTTTAAAGACAGCAACTTCTTGTGAAACATATTTTGGTCAAAAAAAGTTTTGAGAATATTACGGTGCCGAAGCACTGAATACTGAAAAAGATTCTCTAAAATAAATTCCTCTCAGCACAGGGAAAGTGAAAGTACATTCCTTTTTATCAAAACCTTTACATTTAATGAAATAAATGCAAACAATCTTTCTACACAAGAGCAATTGTAAAATGTAATGTAACAAAACTTAAATGTAAATTGTTATATTGCATTGTACTGGACAGGGGTGTAGAGGAGCCGAAACACACCAGAACTTGTTCCAGCACTCTTTTTCTTTATGAAAAATAAATAAGAAAGTAAAAACCTTCTTAAAATTTTTGTCACCCAGGTTCAAGCATTCCAGCATTGCTTAATTCGCGACTACACCACTAGTACTGGACCAGTTAATGAGCAGACTCATGGGGTGATCAGCAGCATAATATCAGACATGACACAGGCTTGGAACAAAAAAAGCTGAACTTCATAAATACGGAATCGTATCAAACATAAACACCAAGAAGCAAAATAAGTATGATTAACTAAACAATAAATGTATAAATTTATACAAAAAGTGCTTGGAATATTAAAAAATACTTTAGAATTATTATTTAAAAGAAAATTAATGGGTGAAAAATGAATTACATATAAAGTTTTGTTAAAATAAAAACTATGATAAAAATTCTCACTAAAAAATATGGCCATGTAAAAACTTTTTTTGATTATACATAATCATTAAGACTTTGTTTCTCATTTTTTGAGCTAACAGTTCAGGCTTTCTTTTATGCTTCAGTCTGCTATTTTCCTTTATTTTCTAAATTTTGCTCTCTTTCTTCGATTGGGTTTTTTTCTTTATTTTTTCTCATAGCTATTTTCTTACTATCAAGTTCCTCCTAGTACCATTTGCCTGATGACCTTAAATTTTTGCATGTTACTATCAATAACATCACGCAAAAAATCTTTTTTCTAAAATACTCAAAAGCAGACTGCTCCCCTCCTCCAATGCATTAACCAAAACTTTTAATGCAGATTTACATCAATCCCAAGAATGATAAAATTCGATACCAAAAACACCGAAATCCGCATTTCCGCACAAATGCGTCATGTTTGTGTTGATAGACAAACGTTAAAGAACAAAAACTAACAAAAATAAAATCGAAATAACTAACAAAAATGATGAAAAGAATGGTAAAAAGAACGCAAAAATAAAATGGCTTCCTTCACGGAGAGCTAATGATCTTTTTTTCTCACGAATTTCGGATAGGAAGAAATTCGTTGGTTACTTTTCTATCCAATCAGAATTCGGAATGAATTCTGATTGGATGGAACGAAAGACAATTGGACAAAACGATAAAGAAAAGAATACAACCTTCAGGCATTCCTCCTAATGCTAAACTTTGATTCCAAAGCGTGGATACATAACTCGGACGCTGAACGGCTTTCGGCAGGATTACGCAATATCTCATGAATTCGAAACTCTCTCGCTTTAGAGCCGTTCGCAAAATTTTGTGGTTTTTGTTTGCGTGAGCAGGCGGGGCGCGCCCCAACACATTAACAAAAATTTTAATGCAGATTTGCATCGATCCCAAGAATGATAAAATTCGATGCAGAAAAAGCAGAAATCCGTATTTCCACAGAAATGTGTCATGTCTGTAATATGGAAGAATCCAATTATAGCGACAAGCAAATGTTCTATGAATGATAGGTAATAATCATCTATCTTCAGAAGAAAGGGTACAGGGGAAAGAAAGTTTCACGCACATCCACTACAATGTCCACCTTCATAAAGGTCAAAACTACTGAGGTGAAAGAGAATGTAATTACTGAGAACTTTCCAACAAAATCTCACATGCCTAGATTGGAAAACACTCAATAAATAGAGGTATAGACCTTTAACTTCTAAGGGGTGGCAGCTATCAAAAAAATTTTTAATGCAAAAGTTGTTCACTGTGGCGAGACAATAATTCACCAGATTTTATTCCACTTTCTATTTTCAACAGTATAGGAGTAATGGGGAAATGAGAATTTTCACCCCCTTTGAACTGGGTGAGCCATCTAAGAACTCGACCAAAATTTTAATCCTCATCAAATCATATATTTTTGTGGTTCAAATTCAATCAAAATTGCTTTAGTTATCTTGTGAACAAGATAACAAGGGCAAAGCATTATACATATATATACCAATATACAAATAAATTTTTGAACAAGGGGTGGTTTGGTTTCAATTTTGGTTTTGGGTTCATGAGAACCATTGCAATAGGTAGTTTTCCTATAAAGAATCTCACTAAAATTCGCTCATTCAACACAAGAGATTATTCAGTACGAAAGTTTTAAAAATTATTCTAAAAGAATGGATTGTGTTTTATGGCACAAGAGTCATATTTGGCTATGCTGCACCACTAAAAGAATGGATACAGCATAAAAAAATATAATATGAAAACTGAAAAATAGTTCTTGGAATGCCCCTCAGAAAATGAAAAAAAAAATACTGCCCACAAACTTAAAATGTAGCTCTCAGTATATTTCGAATATAGAAAAGAAGAAATGCAACAAAATATATGCTATAAGCACATATTTTGCTAATAAGATAAAGTATGCTTTCAAGATTAAAATCTTTGCATTTCCATTCAGTAAACAGCAGCAACCACTAAGCATAAATACTGGCATGAAACATCATTTTTCAATTATTATGCAAATTGGTTAAATGTGCATAAGAGCGCCAAATGTGGTTGGCATCTACAAGTTGGAACACACACGATTTCATCGCCAATATGGTTACCTGAGGAATCAAGCGGATTAGTTCCATTGGCAACCCATCGGCTAGATCGCTTACGTCATGGCAAGCGTTTCGCGTGATTTGAGTTGTTTACATACTACGCCGATTTTTAAATAACTTAAAATATTTATTAAATATTTAATTAAATAATCAAATATATTTTAAATAGGATGATTTCAATTAGTAAAAACATGACAAATAGAACTTGGGTGTATTTAGTGATTATATATTTTTCCAATCATATAATTGAGAGACTTTTTTCTTTGCCTTATACTAAAAATCGTTTCATGGAAGTTTTGAAGTTGCTTGGTCATATTTTGGAATTCATCGTTTGGAATGCTGTCTTCACCTGTGCGATGGTTTCCTTGATGCGCAGCATTATTCATTTGTTTTTCATATATTACGAGCGTTTCCTCCCAAGTGCAAATTTTAGAACCGAGTAAGTCTTAATTTTTTACTATTACTTGTTTTGAATGCTACTAAGGGCAAATGTTCTGCTGCTACATTAGAGTAATTAAAAGAAGCTGATTCTGTACATTCAATAAGCTAGCGAAGCTACTAGGATCCCACTTCGCGGAAAGCGAAGCCGCTGATGTTTTTTTAAGTTAAAAAAATTTGCCCAGTGCCCATTTCAGATGCTGCAGGCATCGCGAGTGCAATTTTTTCTGCTTCATTAGAATAATTCAAAGTAACAGATTCCGTACATTCAATGAGCTAGGAAAGCTAGTAGTTCTGTTGAAATTCTACATTTAAAACGGGAGACAGTGCAACGACAAACCACAAACGCAATGGGTTCAAAAAGATTAAATTCTGAGATAGTGCAACGACAATCCACAAATGCATTGGGTTCAAAATGAGTCAACATGAAACGATTAACCTTTAACTGTGACCAATGCACATTTGTTTATCTTTAGCTTGGCGACTTGCCGCGGTTTTAACTACGCTGTGTTCCAACTTATAGATTTCAACCCCAAATATAACAAATGAATCGTTTAATTTAATGATTTGAAAAGTATATTTTCTGTATTTGGAGCATTTTGGCTGCTGTCAAGTATCAAAATTTTCATTGGAAGAAGGGCGAGATTTGAGTCTTTGAACTGAGGCTGCAAAAATTAGTATCAAAGAGGAAAGTATAAACATTTTGGGGGGAAAAATAAACAGAAATACAATACAACCCTGGTTAACCGAACTTGAGGAGGGTGGGGAGCTGTTTCGGATAAAGATTTTTTCAGTTAAGCCATGATCATCCATTACTAATTTGTTTCTAATTATAGCATGCAATTCTGAAATTTTTTGAGTGGAAAACAAATTTGAAACTCTCTTGGTATGCTACACTTACATTCTTTATTAAAGTTAACCCTTCGTCGAACACAACATTTCAGCCGGCAAGTTCGGGCGACATGCACCAGGCACTGGTAAACAGTAATTAATATTAATACCAACTAATTTTAATTTTAGCATTCCAAAATTAACCACTGACCTTCTTAGGGAGTCTTAAAAGAAAAAAGTGGGAATATCACTGCTAAAAAGTCTCGTCTTTGCAATTATTTCCATGCAGTACAGTACATGTTTTTTAATTTGCAATTTCAAAGGCATTTCAGATAAAGTTCAGTCAACCCAGGTTTTACTGTACGTATGATAATGTATGAGAGTTAGCATGTGCGACACTATTTAGTCTTTCTCGAACATCCATATGTAAAGCAAATTTATACATAAATAAAGTCCTTGAATTCATTAATCTTGGCATGATATTTAAAAACCATCTGATAGCTTAAATACTGTATAAGAAATTTCATTCCTTTCATTCTTTACTGACATTAAACACTGATAAAATGAAACTGTCAAAATTAAGAGTATTTAAAATGAAGAGAAAACTAATATATAATACTAATAAATTAATCTGCATAATTTACCCGTTGCACAAGACCCCAATTGCTTTCCATTTGCACTAAAATCCAAATCCAAGATTTCACCACTATGTCCTTTCAAATTAGTAAGTAACCAAGGATGGCTGTAAGTATCTTTTACTTCTTTTTTCTTCACAACTGGAATCTTTTTAGGTTTTGATGAAACCTTTTGAGCTTGTTGTTCAGCTGCAGGTTTCTCGTCATTTACATCTAAAAATTACAAGAGTTAATATAATTTCTGAATGTAATAGTAAATATTTTAGTCAAAGCATGATATAAATTATCTAATAAAGATTTGAACTCGAAATTTATTAGATAATAAATAAATTAATCAGAATTACATTTATGTAACTAGCAGTTCTTGAGGCCCAATTCATTTCAATAGAATATTATTTATGTTTTATCCAGTTTGATCTTCGAGACATTCAACTGTATTGTTTCTGGATGAATTAGCATTCTTAACATCACATATAAGCATTAAATACTTATAAAAAACACAAAAGAGTGCACACATAATTTTTAATAACTGACAGCATTATGTCATTTGTAATTGGGCGACACACCATTAAGCTTGTCATATACACACTGGAAAAACATAAAATTGCTCAATAGAAAGCATTATCTCAATAAATATCTAGAGATATCAGTAAAGATGATAGCACTCCTTGAGATAATTCTATGAACTAAATATACTATTCAGTATTTAATCATCTTTTATCAGATGAAGCATATTCTAAGTAGTTTTTTCTACGCTGTTTCAAACTGTACATTAAAATATATCAATATATACTTGCTGAAGTTATGCCGATTAAAAAAAAAAAAGACAAAAGCTCCTTAAACTTTCGCTCTAGAATATAGTTTGATAATAAACTTTCTCTAAAAATATAATACCATGAAAAAATTTCTATTGTTTAACTAAAAGAAACCAATTCATAAATGAAACAATTTATCAATTAAATTTATAAGCAAATAATTTTTTAAAGGATATTTTATCCTTATGCAATACAAGAATGTAAAATTTTCTATAAATAACTTCTTTAATTATCAGAATAATAGACGTATTCTTGTATCATGGTCATGTAATTTTACCTGTTATTACATTTTTTTCATTTGCAAGTCAAGAGAAAATAAAGCATGTATCAAAAATTTCTTACAAAAGTTTTTCACCATACAGAAAAGTACTATTGATATTTAATCTATAAGAAGCAGTAATAATTTGGATAAATATCCAAACCTTGAGACAAGAATAAACTTCCATGATTACATGTAACGAAATATAAATTAACTTTAGTAGTAGATATGTGTTCAATTAATAAATTTACCCATCAAGAACTACAGAAAACTGAAT
>BGPR01015366.1:4905-25921 GCA_013235015.1 Araneus ventricosus
TTTTTGGTGTTGGAATGGGTTATGAGTGACGGTTGTGCTTTTTTGGTTTTGGAATGGGTTATGAGTGACCGTTGTGGTTTTTGTTGTTGGAATTGGGTTATGAGTGACCGTTGTGCTTCTTGGTATGGAATGGTTATGAGGGATGGCTGCTTCGTAGTGAAAATGGGTTGCTATTGATGCTTGTGCTTCCTGGTGTGGAATGGGTTGTGAGAGATGGTTCTGAATCTTGGTTGGTGAGCCTGGAAGTTGGAGATCTTGGTATATGGCACGGGTTATGAGTGAAAATAATGGTAGAATGGGGTGTGTGGTAGTGTAACCGAAGAGTTTTGTAGAGTGGGTTATGGGTGAAATTTTTCGTGTTGGAGTGAGTCATGATCGAAATATTTAGGTTTACCTAATAGGTTATGAGTGAATGTGCTGAAGGTCTGCGTATGATGAATGGGTCATGAATGGAGATGGTGCGTCTTAAAAAGGAATGGTTTGATTAAATCTTTTGATTTTTGAGGGTCATAGCGATGTTAGAACCTAGTTTTGTGGAATGGGAGAAACCTCTCGATTCTTTTTTATGAACTTTAGAAAATGTATATAAATATCTTGCGTTAGATCCAGAACAGAATGCGAATAACTTTCATTGTTAATAGAGGATATATCGATAAACATTTTATAGCGCGAAAAAATGAACCTTTTTAAGATGAGAGCTAACTGCAATTCAACAATAGCATTATTTTGTTGGTTTCTAGAGTAAAATATCTATGTTCTGCATATAAAGTTTTATTTCAACGAAATTATCTATCGTGACCATGTAAAGGGGTGCTTAATGTCAAAAGGTCATTATTTCTTAAAAGGTATACTTATTCATTCCATATCAACTTTGTAAGTACTAACTATAATCTAACCTGCTCGCAGCAAATTAGTATTATGTCCTCAAAGATGCGAAATGCATTCCATCCATCTTCGCACAATTTAGGCTTAGTTTTTTGTCTCATATTTACTAGCTTTGAAGAATTATTTTGAAAAAACCTTCAGCGCTCGAACTATCCAAGTGTACATGTTCTACAGGTATCTAGTTTCGGCGCAGTTTATCCAAAATTGGTTCTTATACCAAGAAAATTTGCACATACATACTTGAACAATCCAATATCAGAGGATTTAACTATAATTTTGCCCTTTTTTATAGGAGGGTATATCGTAGATTTCGACTCGGAATCGCAAGAAATGAATAATTGTGCTTCCAGTCCTTCTTATAATGAAGCAAGAAAATTAAGAGTAAATTTCAGTTTTTTGAGGATAAGAGTTCTCAGTATCCATATTTTCATGGATCCTGTAACTTTTAGTACACATGACAATAAACACCATGGATCTATAAAGAATTTAAATCCTGATAATAAATAAAAGCAATTTAAGAGCCTAAAAGTCGACCATCAATAATCGAAGTAACTCGGGTAAAAGATACATTTAGGCTATCGGTATACATAACGGGAAGCTTGCAAGCTGAATGGATACACTTGGTAGACTTTTCTCTAAAACATACTATATTTCAAAAGTATTTAGAATTCCCGTCTGGTAAATTTTAGAAATTTAATGTAATATTTGCTTCAGAAATACAGCTTTTCACGGATTTTTAGCCTTATTACAGAAGAATAAACGATATGAAGTTCGAAGACTGATCTCACTTTTGCAATTTCCGTCTGGACTTTATATAGAAAACTACTAAAGAAAAACATCGAATTTATCTCGCAAGATTCCCAGATATTTATTCATTAAACTTATGGTTTTCTACTTTTCTCAGCAAAATGATAGCGCTCGTTAGTTGCAAATATTTTTATAAATTAGCCATGTATCTAATTTAAGTACAGTGAAAGCAGAAAATTCCACAGTAGTTACCTCCCCCTTCAGAGTAAAAATAAAGCATCCCAATGTATAAAAGGTATAGCACTTGTTAGCTCGCATGATTCATCAATGTTATTCGCACCTTCTAATTAGATGACCACTTCATCTCTTAAATATAGGAGTTTTCTCATTAGATATTTTGTGTGATTCCCAGGCATGAGTGAAATGGCGTCAACGTCAGCCAACGTGTAAAATATTTTTGTCTTGCAGAGAAATGCCATATTATGAAGAATCCTGCTCTATACTTCATAACTCTTCGCCGAAGTGCGTGCGTATATGTTACACAAATTGTTACATTAGCAAATTACCATAACCTGCAATACGAGCGTCCAGAGAAAGAAACAAGAAATCGTACTCGGCGTCTTTAACTCGGTCTCTGCAGAAAATTCTACAAAAGTAACCCCCATCAGATAAAAAGTAAAGGATCAAAATGTATGCACTTGCATTGACAAGTTGGCTGCCATGCTAAACCTATGCGACTCGCACCTTCTAATTAGATGACCACTTCGTCTCTGAAATGTAGTAGAGAAGGAGCCCACAAATTAGGTATTAGGTGCGAGTCAAATGGCGTCAGCAATAGCCAAAGTGAACAAGACTTTTAATCTCATATAAACGAAGTCTGTCTTGCAGAAAAATATCATGCTAAGAAAAGTGCGCTTTACATTGCAAATCTGCGTCGAAGTTCCCAAGCATATACTGAACTGTTACAATTGCAAACTATAGCAGTCCGCAACACGAGCGTTCACTGAAAGTAATAAGAAATAGCACTCAATGTCATACGGAAGAGAGCATCTGTTTAATTTTAGGGCTGCGTATCACTGGAGATTCTTGTTGCTAAATGTGGAGGAACCCCACAGATGGAATTTCATAACCACGACACCAAGGAAGGAAATGAACCGGTGCAAGGAGACTTATGTTAAATCACACTAATCACTAGTTTGAAGTTCCATCCATAGCCATCGCTTAATCTGCAATTGCAGTTATTTCGCAGTTTTTTGGGTGTTTCGACTCGGCCAAAATCAGTGGCTACACTTTCTGGTCAATCCATTGATGACTGTATGTCGTCCAGGCTTCCTTCCAGCGACTTTCGCTAAATGCGAGCTTCTTCGGGGATGATTGTAACGTTGTCACAGAAGAGATGTGTAGCAAGCGAATAGGGCAGTCTTCAGCGACAAATCTTGTCCTTATCGCACATACACGCGAGAGTGCGAGACAAGTAAATAGGACCATTTACTATTCGTATACAGGTCGTGACCATGGAAGGATTTGGAAGGCCATCGGTACCAACAGCCGAAAAATCTCTCGTTAATAGGCCTATTGTAGTGCCTGTTGATGTGCTGCAGTCACCTCCTTGGTCATATTCCGGTCAAAATGATGCAAGCGTTTTCATGACAAATCGATTGTCCCTTGTTCGAGCATTTGTGGGACGTGATTGGGCATCAGTCGAGTACTCGCCCTAATCCAAAAATGAAGAGGAATCGGGCGATTATATCAACTGTTTCTGCTTGATTCAGAACCTCATTGGTTTAAAGCAAGGAGATGTTCAAGAATGCGACATGAGAAGTATAGTCTCCTCATTGCAGCTTGTGAAGCCAAATGTCTTTTTTTAATGCATGTTTTGAATGTGAAATCATTTAGTAAGTAAGCTTCTGATTATCTATATACAAATTTTGGGCTTTTTTCAATCATTCGTTCATGGTGTGTCATTTTGTTGCCTATAGTATGCTTTGTACAGTTTATGATCTGCTTTCTTCTAAATTGATTCCAAGCTTGTTTATCTTTAATATTTAGTTCACAAATTTTTCAGAATGAAAGTATTTTTAACTTTCATTCTTTAATTTTTAATGCTGTTTAACTGAACGGCGGCCTCGTATTGAAAAATTAATAAACACATTTGCAGTTGGGATTCTGTTAAAATTGCATAAGTCGAATTTTTTTGAGTAGTGACAAACGCGTGTCGTCCTTATTAGAAATCTTTCCTGCTGCCGGAAATAGACAAGTGATAGAATTGAGACGTCTTGAGGATTCTGACTATTTTAAGAAAATTTTGAAATGCCATAATTTATCATATTATATCTTGAAATGAGAATCGCGGAAATTTAAGAACTAAATAATGGTAGAAAAATTGAAATCATTTTTGTTTCGAAATGAGTAGGAAATTTCAAACATTGCATAATTTATGGCGATAAAAATTGTACAATTACAGGAGCTACTGATTGACGAACTTAAGTTTTAATTCAGTGAAGATGAAATTTTTTGCTTTTTCTAAATTGTTTAATTTGAGAAATCTGCATAACAGACCCTAATGTGAACATGATCTCATGTCTGCGTGCTTTTTCTTCAGTTATAAAAAATATCCGGGACCACCTTCCTCATTTTGGTTTTTAAGCTAGATTTTGACTTGCTCTCGTCGTATATTGCAAGGAATTCAATTTTACTATCCTTCTGGTAACTTAGTAACTAGTGCTCGTGATTTGTACTGGACTTTAATTTTTAACACAGAATCTGGAACAATAGTTTCTCAGAATTTAAAAATCAAGAAATCTTGAGATGCAAGGATTCTACTTCTGCATGGATTGACTCATTTTAAGGAAAAGCTGTCAAGAATACAGATTCACCAATGTTGCAACAGTTGGAGAATAATTTGGGGAAGGTATCTTATATTCGTCATAGATGCGTGACGTCGTTTTGTACTACTACGAGCGAAGTTCGAGGTTGACGTTCAGAGACTCGTTTAGCTCCTCCTATCCTGGATGCAAAGCAGGTAATTATTTCTCAGATCATATCAAATTATTATCCGAATTTTCGTAAACCATATACATAAGGTTTAATTTTAAGCTTCCACCTATGGTGATTGAGAGGATTATGTAATTCGTACGATGAATAAAATCAGTCATTACGAAAATAAATCCTTTAATATTTAAGAACCAACACAACACACACGCATCTGCTAATGCGCAGTTCTTTCTGACATACGACGGGGATTTTCCCGGCAGAGGTAAGCAGAGTGGAAGTTGAAATAGTGGAAGTAGAGCTTTTGATTTATAAGAAATATAGATGTCGCTACGATCACTACACACCTAAAAACGATAGTATATTGGCATTTGATTTTAAAATATTTGATTCTTACTGGGTAAGAATCAAATATTTTAAATTGATATTTTGATTTTCTGGTAAGCATTTCGGACTCGGCATGCCAGACTTTCGAAAAGCGAGTCGCAGCGTATATGTTTGGCCTCCGGTTGATGTATCAGCATGAAACACGCACAATTTTAGTTAAAAATTTATTACTCTAAGCTTAAGGTATCCGAACACGTTCGAAAGTCGATTTTCGACCAAAATTCCATTTTTTTTAATTTTTGATGTTTTCGATAGTTCATTCATTTACCTTTCTAAAACATATTTACTTTTGTCGGTACGTTAATTAGAAGATATTAATTGTTTTATAACAAACCGAAAACCGGAAGTGGGCGTTTAATTAGCCGAAACTTGTCATTTAAAGGGACAGAAACCTGTCAAAAATTCTTTTAAACTCCTTTTCTGCAAGCTAATATGATGGCAGTATATTTTTAGGAATTTTTTTTAAAGTTTAGATACATAATTTGAGCGCGTGGAAAAACTAAAATTTGATTTTTCTCAAAATTAGATTTTATGCATATTTTTCAAACTTCAAACATAACTCAAGATATTATCATTCGATTGTTCTGAAATTTTGTGAACACTTTCTTCAAATGTTTCTCTAGTGAATGTACTAGAATAATATATATTGTAACAATATTTTTTAAATTATGGTCTTTTATTTGAAATATGACACAGAAAATTTGCTGAAAATCTTATAATGATTGTTCGATTAGCTCTAAAATTTTTATTTATTCAAAGAATGTTAAGATTCTAGTACAAGCACTAGTCCATAGTATGTAGTTACGTAGTTTATTTTAATATTAGTTTTATTTGAATTATTACAAAAGTTTGACCTGTAGCATGTTTGAAGTTTTGGGAAATTTCCTCTAAAAAGCAGCAGAAATTCAAGAATTTTGTAAATTTATAATAATTTATACTCAATAATCATACGCTAATATTAATCTTTATCAAATTCGAATCTAAAAAACATATTTTGGGGTTTCTATTTCACAATTTAAGAAAAAAGTGCTCCGAACGTGTTCGGATACCTTAACTTTTAAAATGCTTTCCGACTCTGAATCTCGGAGGTAAACTATCCAAGTCTAAGTTTGATGTCTTTGATGTTTTGTATTTGCAGCATCCCGACAGGATCTTCGGATGGGCAAAGTTTTATATATGGGAAAAGGACAAAAGATAGCCCCTCTCAAAAATTAAATTGCGCATTGGAATACATTGCGCTCTGGTATTTCTCTTGACTATCCTGTAATACGTTAGAATTGTTACTTTCGACAGTTTACCTCTGACGTGTAAAACTATCCATAATTGAATCAGCATTATCATAGATCAAAAAGTGAACCACTGATGTAAAGAATCTCGTCTAAAGGTTTGGTTAAGAAAAATCGGAAGTTTTTATTTCTCCGAGAAAACAGTTTTTGAATAGGGCAACTTCATCAAACTGCCGATTCATTTTATAAAAACGTTTAAGTGAAATGGTGTCGTACCAAATGCAAGGGTAAAGAAAAGTTAAGCTATAAAATTTACAGAAATTAAGTCTTTCGAAGAGGAGCTTTATTTCGAATATTCTCATATTTAGTATCTTATGTAAAATTGTGTCTCTTTAACAAATTCTTGTTGGACGAAACATGGAAATTTTGAATATTCGTTTATGAATGTTTGATTTTAACGGCGAATAGAGCTATTTACATTTATGAAACGATCGCCATTTTGAAAGATATAACATAGTTGCTTTTGGGTATATTTGTTTCAGAGAAAAAGGCGCATGAGATGTTTAAGTTTTCTGAGTTATTTTTACTTTGAAAAAAAGCAGCAGTGAATAATCTAGTACCGAATTTAAAATTTAGGGAATTCGATTCCCATGTCTGACGCGAAGAGATGTTCGATATTATCGACACTGAATATGTAACTAAATTGTTTTCAGATGGAATCGCGAGTTGCTGCCATATACAGTAGATTCCGATTATCTGAGTTGACTGGGACCGTAATGGCCTCGGATAATCGAAAACTCGCTTAATAAAGTCTAAATTTTAATTATAATTTCTTTTCTTTCTGCAAGGTTTTGAAAAAATTATTTGCTTGAAATTATAAAAATAAGTCTGTTAAAATTTTCATGCATGCATGCATGGTAGTACTTGTAAACTCTTTTTTTAGTTACCAAGCATCTTTCATGCATTTTTTGAAATAGTTTTGATAAGAGGATTGGCGATTGTTGCTGATTTTTGGTATTCTTTTGCATTTTTTCCAATTATTTAAGAACGTACTCGAAAGAATATTGTCTTCCACTTTGTGATACAATTATAGCGCCATTTTTTGTATGGAAATGCATGGGATTTGCTTACATCGTAATTGAAACGCTTAGGAATTGAACTGCGTTTTTAAATTTTCTCTAAATAACTTCTCATGTTATAAAAAGTCCCCTCTCGATATTTACTCTTTACGAGCCTACGCATTGTGAAAAATATTAAAAATCTGTTTCAACGCCAACTTTGACACCATTTTCTAAAATGTTAGTTGACTATTAAATGAAAAACACAGCTCGATTTTAATGGCACCGGCTGGATTAACAGACCTCTGTTGATAGAGGTCCAGATAATCGAGTTTCTACTAAAATGAAATCGGTAATCTATTATTATAACCTGTCCAGGCCCAACCTACCTGAAAGGGATGCAAGGCCTTCAGTATTATAAATACTGTTCAGAATTTTAGTGCACATTTGAACTCTTATCTGATCTACAGCTATTTATTTCTTTTCTTGATTTTCTTTTCAGATCTCGCTTGATATTGAAGCTAAGCTTAGATATCTTAACAGATCTTCCTGAAACATCTCACAGTTCTTGGAATTCCAGCCAGAATGGCCGAGAGGATTCATTTCGAAACAGCCACCAATCTCTTTGAAATTTCATCCATGATGGTTGTAATGATCTGTCCTGAATCACTGTCCAGCTGTCTTTGCAAATCCAGGCCAATGTAAGAATTTAACTAGCTGGGTGCAATCACAAAGAATCGTACCAGGCCCAGCATTCGCATCCCGGGTTTTGCAATGGAAAACCGGCCGCCAAAGAGAATAGCATCGGCACCGAGGCCAACACAAAATGGACCCAATACGATCAGCTCGTACACCGGTACCCCCCTAACAACCGGGGTATAATCGGTCAATGGAGATGAGCCCAAGAGTCACACCACCTTTACTATATCCCACTGGGAAGCGAGACTCTGCTTAATTGTACGGCAGGTTCTCATCCCCATACTAGAGATGTGAATAACTGACGAGGTACATTCAAAAACTGTTGCCAACAGCACATTTGTAAACCTCTGTCGAATATATCAACTTTCATGATTTTTGAAATAAGTTGTGTTTGGCAAAACCGGATTTTAAAAGTTCAGTTGAAATGGTTTCAGTGATCACTGATGCTGAATAACTGCATATCTTCTAAGTCTCACAAGACTGATGTTTTGCAAAAGTCATGTTTCTGCAAAATCCTTCTGCCTGTTACAGAATCTTGATAAAAACTTCCGAAACCAACCATTTTTGTAAATTGCATTATTGGCATTTCAGTTTTCTCCATCGTGTCGATCACAGGCCGGGATAACGGCAGTACAAACATAATACTCGACCCTCACTTATTGCTGGTTTTGAGAATGCATCTTTTTGTTGTCGCTGCTTATTTTAAAATGTTGGGAAGCTAATAATTTCAGAAATATTTTAATTTTTTAAATACAAATACCATAATTCATTTGAAATCATTAATGACTCAATGAGCTATTGTGTGCCGCTTACAAAATAAGTTATTACGGCCCACCTCCTCCAGCTGGCCCCACTTTCAGTTGCACTATACTTCACTGAGAAGGGCTGAAAATCAAACCATCTCGTATACCATTTCAGGAGCCCAGCACAGACATGCCGACTTCACATCCTCATGATTGCAGTGGCCACCACGTTTAAAGGCAACAGAGTGAATCGCCACACCTGATCTCTATTGTGACGGTCTGGAGAGTATCGTAAATGGAGAGGTACTCTGCATCATTACGATGCACTCGATGCAGCGAGCACTCTATTGGAGATACGGCCCATCATCGGGCAAAAAGGACCTCTTCATATGTCGCCAGGGATGTTGAGGCCACCGTTTAGTTATGTGGCGAATTTCATCCCAGTGAGCGAGGTAAACACTGCTGTGAGTTCTGCATCGACTACAAATCAACCTACCCCCTCCCTGCCGAAGCATCCGGGGTCAAGTTAATGATGGTCATCACCAATTTAGTACGGTTTAAATGCAACCGAGTGAATTACCACGTCTCGTCTCTATTGTGACCGTTTGGAACGTATCGTAAATGGAGAGGTATTCTATATCATTACGATGCAGCAAGCACTCTGGATTGGAGCAAGCACAAGCATTGGAGATACGACCCATCATCGGGCAAAAAGGACATCTAAACAGTCCCACCTCTTCATATGTCTCCGGGGATGTCTATACCACCACTTAGTCATGCAGTGAATCTCGTCCCAGTAAATGAGGTAAACCCCTGCCCTCTCCTGTGAGTTCCTCATCGACTACAAATCCGTGGTCAAGTTAAGGATAGTCATCACCACCTTAGCACGGAACTGAGGGTGGAGTCCTAACGGTCATCACCGGCCTCGGCTCAGCCCCTCCGGCAGCAGATGTGTTCAGTCATCGGTCTGCAGGCAATTTAACTCTACTACATGACTTTATCCACTATGGAGGCGAGAGCCGGCTTACTTATCCGGCTGCTTCTCATCCGCATACTCTTGGTACTCCCCGGTGGGAGAACAGAGCTCTGTATAAACAACAAAGGAGCTACCCCCACCCTTAGTAGGAATCCGGGTCCATTGAATATGGTCGCCATGACAGCAGTCAGAACTGAGATTGGAGTCCTGACAGCCATTACGAGCCACGGCTCAACCCTTCCCGTTATCGGAATGGAGTTAACTCAACCCCCACACCATTTTAGTATCCCCAGGAGTAGCAAGAATCCGCTTACTTATCAGGCGACTTCTGATCCACGTACTCTTGGTGCTCTTTCCGGGAGAGAGAGAGTTCTGTTTAAAGACGAACCAGAAAATCTAGCATAGAATCAATGTTATACCAGTAAAATATATCCAGTTGTAATATACTTCGTTGAGAAACTTTGCTACAAAGAGTTTAATATTTTTTACAAATGATTGAATAAATCTTAATTCGGAAGAATTTATTAGAATCTGTTTGCTTTTATGTACCTAAACCTCAGGGCCGTCTTTACAAATTTGAGCACCCTGTGCTGAAGTAATTTGGTGTTCCATCAAAAGTGCAACTAGGAACAGAACGCCTATGGCCGAATAAAAACAAGTTAATGTTTAGGCGCTTTTGGATCAATTGCCTATAAGATAAGACGGCCCTGCTAAATTTAGTTTTGTATTAAACTTAATTCGTTTAATATTTTCAACTTTGTGAATGTTTAAAATTTTGCTATTGTATAACGCATGTTATATTAATATATTTTAATAAGTTACATTTTTGATAACTTTAACATTTTCAAGAAGCATTAGTAGTAGTTTATGTCTGGTAAATGATGTTAATGGAAGCTATGTTTGGCGTAATTCTAGCTTCTTACAGAAAAATTTCTCAATCATTATTTCGAATAAAGTTCTTAGCCCTTGAATAGGGTTAAGAGAAGCTATGTTTGGTGTAATGCTAGCTTCTTACAGAAAAATTTCCCAATTATTATTTTGAATCCATTTCGAATAAAGTCCTTAGCCCTTGAAAAAATGGACTAGAATGAATTCCTTGTTTACTTTTTGTTTTATTCGATTACCTCCGAGTTTATTTTTGTTTTTTGGCTTTCTTTGTATGTTATTGATTTCCATTGTTCTGTTGCTGAAATTGCGCTCTACTTAAACATTTTATATTTTTATTTAGTTTAATTTCACTTTCTAAATTCTATTCTCTAAATTTTATTGTTTTATAAATGAAAAAAATGTTCTTGTTTAAAGATTAAGTTACGATTGTTTTTTAAAATTTATTCTAATTTTTCTAGTTGATTGTTTTAAAATTAATAAGACGCTTTAGCATTAATGTGACTTCTTAACTCTGAAATTTTATATTTTATGCATATATTTTTTGTAAATGAGGTTTCAAATATTGTACATTTATTGCATCCATTCAGAAATTCAATTTTTTGCTAATTTTTTAAAATTTTTTTGTTAATTCTATAAGATTAAAATACTTCGTATCTAAGACAATAACTTCTCTTCTGTAAATACTTTTAAGTTTGCAGGATAATTATCGAATTTTAAATAGTTTCGTCGAGACCCCAGTCCTTAGTTTATCAGTAAAAGGCAACTGATTGGCTGATCCGGACAGCCAGTCGGATATCCCCTGAAAACACCAGTTGATCGCCATGCCTGATCACCATGGTGATCAACATGTTTGTCGAAAATATGTGACGCGTTAACAATATTAATGCAAAGTAGTATCAGAAATATTTAATTGAATGTGGATAGCTTTTGTATAAAAGAAATATTGTTAATCAATTAACAAAAAATTGGAGAATGGATGCAATGGTAGGATGATAAAACTGCTCGTTCGATTTAAAGTTTGGTGGAACATATTTTTGTTTTTTCATTTTTAAAGCTTGATTATATTTAAAAGTTTGTATAATATTAAAGTTTGATTGCATATAATTGTAAATATTAATCTGTAAAGCATTTATTTTCTGTAGTGGACATTGCTTTCCCATGCCTCGTTGCTTAGTAACTGGTAGGTGAGTAATGTAGTGGCACATGTAATATTAAACTTGCAAATACCTTTTCATATATATTATATTTAATTTTTATACTTTTATTTAATTTCTTCGGCACCGAATAGTTATCGACTTAATTTTAACCTTTTAAGCTTTAGAATTCACTTAAAAATATATAATAAGATGAAGTCGGAAGTTTGTAAACATAGGAACTTGAATTTGAAAGTGATAAAATAAAAAGGTGAAGCGAAATTATTTTTATCAATGGTGGGTCCTATATATGCTTAAAATGTATTTTCATAAAGTTTTCTTTTCTTTAATTCTATTAATAAAGCTTGTGGATTTCTGAATGTTCAGTCTCTTCTAAAATATATTAAATTTACTGAAAACAATTCTACGTTATTAGTCAGTTTCATTATTAAACAAAATTTATCTTTTTAAGAGTAAGAAAAGGATTATAATAATATATTTGAAACCGAACTATATTGAATAAAAATTCAGACGTATTTGGTGCCAATTTAAGTTCTTACCTCGATATGTTAGAGATATTGTTAATCTTCTCTGAACTGTGTGAAAATTTAGTTTTGTCTATTAAAAAGGGAAATACAAATTTGAATTTGTTTCTTTTAAACCATCTGTATTCTTATTTCAAATGTATATATTGTCGTTAATAATTGTATCAATTCTGTCGATCATAATTATATGTAATAAACTGCTAAATAAAGTTCTATTATTTACTTCCCTTTTGCCTATCGGAATTATTTTTCATAAATTACACAGCTGTAATTTGTACACCCATCATCAGTAAATCAAGAATGTTCAATTCATCGAATCAAGCGAGTTCAGTCAATTTTAAAGTATTCGCTGAGCAAGGGATCCTTAATGCGTCGATACTAACTTTTAAATTTCTTAAGTACCCGACTAGGTTCAGAGAAATAATTTTAAAAAGGCATACACAAAGATGTACAGATCTAAATAACAAAAACAGGTTTAAATAGTCAAAATTAGAAATAAAAATTCATATATCAAAGTTAGTTTTTGAAAATTTTTTCAAGAATTTTAATAAAAATGCCAATGTTAAGAAAAACGGCAGAATTGAAAAATATGGTACATATTTAATTTTAATTCCGCATGCGTACTTTTCAAACTATCTAGGACGTAAAAGACAGCAAAATAAAACTGATTTTAAATATTTTATGAATATTCGAAGTTGGCGTCATTGATTTTTTTTGCCAAAATTATCCTACTTTTGAATTGAAATTGACTGTAAAACATAACTAAATAAAATTGCCATAAAATCTGAGGTCTATTGCACTCTCAAAGTGCTTTGACGCATGTGTACCAAATTTCGATGAATTTTTATGCAGATATCGCATTTTTCGTGGACCAATTTTAGTGAAATTTTCATTTTTCAGAAAACTCATTTAAAAAAATATAATTACGCATCAGTTCAAATAAATATCAAGGAATAAGAATATAAACAAAGACTGTTTTAGAATCTTAAAAGTTGTGGCTTTATTTTTAGATCATAAAATTTTGAAATTTTTCATTGAAATCACTTTTTCAACCTAGTCGGATACCTTAAACGCATTTAAAATTTTGTGCTTTTAAATTGGCATTCTTTCTGTAAACTACGCGATGTAAAAATCGTTCTACACGGCAGATCGTTGGGCAAAATTACAACCAAATGTGGCATTTACTACCGAATTTGAATTTTTATTGACCGAGAGAAGTGAGGTCCTGTTTTAACCCCTAAACCATTCACGCTTCATCTGTTTGTCTATAAATTCGTTACGCAACCAAGCGAGTTGTTCGATTTTCTTCGAATTTAGCGTGGATATTCCTCGAAGTCTTTAAAAACGACGTATGTTGTAAGGACTTCTATTTTTCGATTCCGTTTCAAGATGGTGACATTTAATTGACAAATAAAATTTTTTATTTCCACCAGAAATTAAATGCTAAATATAGTTCTGCACGATTTGTCTTCTTCGAATAAAAATTCCTACAATTCTTCTCTCGCATTCCATAAATTTCGTATTGGAGTCAATCTTATTCACGGCTTTCAAAAAACTAAAGCAATTTTGTACATTTGGCATAAGATAGAATTAATTCCCTTTTCAACTGGAAATTAAAAATTCGCATGTGTGGAAAAAGTTCATTTTGGGAAGAGTTTTTCTTTCAACCATATCTTTTCCAACAAAAACATTCAATTTTTTTCTCCTTCTCCCATATAATCAGAATTTTTCTCTTAGCGAATGAAAAACTCCTCACAAAGTTTTAAAAGTCTAAATAGTGAAAAGCAAGATAATGCTCCAATCTTCGATTTTTCTCATGCGCGAGATATAATGAAGTCATGTTTGATGACGTCAGCTATGGGATTAAATCCAACTTGGTAACTTTCTTATTCATTGTATATTGGAAAAGGGTTGTTGCAGGTGGGGTTGCCACGTTTGGCGATTTCTCGACATGCAACAGTAGTCTTTAAGTTTCTACTTGTTGAAACATTGAAAGACACTCTCTTAAGTCTACTGTTTAGTTATCAATAGAATTGTCAGTGAAATGATCTCGGAATAGGAAAAAATGAAATATAAAGAAATCGCAGGGACAGCGCAGTTTTCTACTTTGCGTTAAACCTTTTTCTCGCTTCATCTTTTGTCGTGGCCTGATGATGGCGATATCTGTGCTTTATTCTCCATGAAATACCAGAATTAAACATAGAAACAGGATAAGGACGCAGAATTTTTCTACATTATGACTGTTTTTGAGATAAATTTCTTGAAAGGGTCACTAGATAATAAGTATTGCCTTGTTTTCAATATCTGGTTCTTCTGAATAGCCAGACTGCTTATATTTTAATTGGGTTCGCACAGTTGAGGAGGGATTAGCTTCACAGCAAAAATTTTTGTTAAGTTATACGCATCAATTTCAAAAGTTTCATCCCACTTTTTATTAAATTTGGGTTATGGCAGCCCACTCTGAATCACAAAATCATTAGCATGCTCAAAATTCCTTTTTAATACTTTTGCACGTTTTCTCATCTGAAAAGGTTCAGTTTCGCTCTATTAAAATAATATCAAAATCCTTTGTGTATTTTCCCATTTGAAAAAGGAGTTTATCTCTACATTACCAGAATGTATATTTTCTTGTTTCGAATTGAATTTCAATAATCATTTTAAAATTTTTATTTCGTTTGAAATCTACGTCTCTTTAAGAGGTTTAGCCAACACAGGACTACGAAGAGTTGAGGGCTACGAACTTAGAACAGTACGGCAATAAGGGTCTTTTATTTTTTGATATCACGTCTTTATTTAAAAAATTTCCCTATTAAGCAAATAAGCAAGTTAGTTCTCGGATATTTAACTTCGATGAAACAGCACATTTATATTGTTATAAGGAATATAAAATAACTTCTATTAATATATCTTGCGAAAGTGGAGCAGCAATACATATTTTTGTGAATGAACATTTTTGAAAATTTATTATTGTTATTTGTAAAACACATCAAGCCTCCGAATGTAATTTAACATGCTTTGATAAACAACGTAATTTCTTGAAAATAATTTCAGTAGTGCTATAAAATTTGTTTAAATAAGAAATATAGATTCTAAGGGGTATTCAGTTGAATTTAATATGTCATTATAGTTATGGTATGAGTAAATTGATTCATCTGTTTCGAAAAAGAATTAAAATGCCATCCAATTTTCAATTTTTTTAATGTTAATTGTAAGTTCAGCCTCAGACCACTAAGAAGAAACGATGAGAAAAAAAAAACGAAATTCGTTTTTCTGTCTTTTTTCACTTCATTTTTGTTGATATCGACAAAAATTCAAATGGAAATCGGCGAACACTTAAAAAGTTAAGAAAATAATTTTTGGGATTCCTCCAAAAAAGTTGCTTTACGCAGTTTAGCCAAAAATGGCCCTTGCGCCATTAAACCCCAACCAACCAACCAAAAAAGTTGGCCGGCTTTTTTTTAAAATTTAAATAAAAAAAGGGACAAAACTGTAATATGGCTTCCCAAACTGAATCAATTTGCTGCACTCTTGAAGTAAAAACAAAAAAAAAAAAGAAAACGAAGAAAAATTAGTAGGGTCCGAATAAAAAAAAATTATAATTGTATTCTGAAGCAAAGATTCAAAAAGTGAAATTAAATTTCTTTGCCAGGGGCATTTCAGTAAGTTTTTGCATTAATTCTAAATTAAGTGCTGAAGTAAGACGAATAATATTTTTAACACAATTTTCTATAAAAGTATTTCTGAAATTTAACTGTTTTTTAAAAGTTATCAAATTATGAGAAAATTTAATTGAATTACATGTTGAATCCCTTTTTCAGTGACCTGTAAAGAAAATGACTGTAAGAACTTAAACATTAAGTAAAAGATATTTTAAACGACAATCTCACAGTATATTGTGTCTTTAAAATTTGCAGCAACCTATAAAAATAAAGCAGGCAAGCTTTGGGTGATTGAACAAAAGAGTATCTGCAATGTCTATTGAAAAAGTAATTAAAATTCTTGTCTTGAAAAGAATGGTTTCAGGGATATTAAATTATTTCAAAACAATTAAATGACTTGTAGAAATCAGAAGAAAATAAAAATAACAATAAAAAATCCATTTTCTTTTCAATAACAAGAACTTTTTTACCTTGTTAGTAGGATATTTTATAAACTATACAGAATGTCGCAACAGGGTGTACAAACGTTACGTGTTGATCAGTCTGACCTTAATGATTTTTATTTAGAAAGATGCATCCTAAAATGTGATAGTAGACGCTTGAGGGCGTTGTATGCATGTTTGTTGGAATGGATGAGATACAGCAGAGTCCCGCTAATCCGGACTAGATGGACTGGAACCTATCCGAATTAGCGAAATTCCGGATTAAACGAAATTTGCCTTCAATTGTACGTAACAAAGTTTTTGATCAGTGAAACTATAACAATCAATGTGTTTTTTTTATAAATACATACAACTCTTCCTACAGCAAAAGTTTAGTTTTATTGTATACTCGTTGTTATCCGCGACTTCGTGCGTGAAGAATTTGAATTATTAAATTTTTTAAATTCGCGAATGTAAATGTTTCGTTACATGTTGAAAGGGGAAATTAAGTTTTGACGGTTGATAATACATAATTGGACGACTAACAGGAGTGTATGCTGTTATAGTTAGGTAATTTGTTTATCTATGCTAACACACTTTTGTATACTACGTTTTTTGTTTTACGTTTTTTGCACCGATGTAGAGGTTTTGTGGTTTGGACAAACGTGAACACGCCACATATAGTTGCCCATGGGAAAAATATAGTTTTTCTAAATGTACGCCTTCCCCTTTGAGTTTCTGGCCCTGATCCTGGCAAATGCTAATTTTAAAGGGAATTGTTACATTTTGAACTTGGTATAGTAACATTACATGATAAATCCTTCGGTATTATCGGAATGTGTGAAATTAAAACACTTTCTCGTTTTCAGACACTCTCACGACGTTCGGGCCTTGGTGTGCAATTTGTAATCGTGCACAGTCTTGGTACATCGAGGTTATGTATCAATAGTACTGTCACTCCTACTTTTAATCTCAGCTTGTTGGAAGGTACCCCTGACAATTCTAAGAAGTTGAAGAACTCTACAGGATATGATGTTACTTGTTATTGCACATTTAGCGTATCTACAGGTAGATATTCTGTAATACCTAATAGTTTATATCCTAATAATTTATTTATTTGACCTAAACGCTCATTAATCAGTGCCAAAATTACCAATTCAACAACCATTCTCTATTCCTCATATATTCTCCGTCATTGTAAATTATATCTTTGTACTCAATGGTATCATCAGGCCCTTATAATCTGTGGAATATATCACCCATCATGCTATATGTCATCCACTTCTATCATTCAAAAGAATACATAAAACAAAATATATCTTCGCATATTTTCCTTTAGTTATAATTAACATTAGTTTCTAAATTTTAATCTAAAAACTCTTGCAGCTATATCATATCTATCAATAGATTTCTGTCCCGGAGTCAATTTATCGACAGCTTCTTGAATAAAATCTAATATAGAAAAGATACAAATATAAATAACTAAAATTAAATAGACTGCAAACTCGAAAAATGAAAATCAAGCATCGAGTTCAGTTATTATTCCATAAATAAATTATTTGTTTATTTTCTCAGAAAGATCACATAACCGCGGCTTTCTTTATGATCACGTGATGTTATTCCACGTGTAGTTTGGCCATGAAAGCGTAACAAACAGACAGACAGACACACTTTCGCATTTAATATATTATTAAAGATTAAGGATTTGTTATTTCTTAGGAAACACAGGTAAAAATGACAGGTGATATGGACTGCAGTGATTTTTTAATCTAATTAAATAAGCTTTAGAATTCTTTAAGAACCAATGAAAAGATTGCCAAACGATATTTTTAAAAAAATAAACAGAAAAAATAATGGCAAAGTAATTACACCGTTGCCTAGCAACTCATCAGTATCAACTCTATATCATTAAATTTCATTTATTTTAAAATCGTCTGCGTGTCAACTTTTTATTAAATGTTGAAAAATTAATAAACATTGAAGGAAAAATATCACAGATATAGAATTAATATTATTAAAAAGGTAAAATTTTGAACTTTAAGATGGTATAAAAATAATTTTCGGGAGAAAATTTGCTCCTAACTTACAGAGGAAAAGTGGTTTCGGTTACTTTTTAATTAACTGACTGTTTAATTAACTTTTGCGCTTTGAAAAGTTGACAGTAATCTTCTCTTTGTCTTAATTAATAACTGTACAAAGTTTGGTTAAAATCAGTGCCGTGGTTTAGGAGGAGATGTGGAACATAGATACAAACATACATACCCACAATGACTTTTATTTATATTAAGATTTTACAATTAACTGTATACAGGGTGTCGACTTAAATAAAAGCCACCCCCTCTTAACTTCAGAACGACGGCAACTATAGTCATGAAAGTAGTGTCTTGATGTAGTTATGCGATGAGACCCCTTACAGCGCCACCTGGTGACAAACTCCGGTGCTAGCGTTCCTATCTCAAAAATGATAAAAAATAGTTGAAAAATGCCAATTACAAAGTTGCAGAACGTTATTGATTTGGTACAAAAAGACGCCTTCTGCATATTAATACTAAGAACAGAACGCTCAGAATGCACATTTGATTATTCTCGATTTCTTATACTGTAACGTCACAAAACGGTTTACAAAGAGAAAAAATAATTAGTTATCACAAGATACCTTAATTTTCGTTGTCCAAAGTGCTCTCCGTCATCTACAATACAGATATGAGCCCTTGTTTGAATTTCACCTTGCACACTTTTTAGCATATACAGTCGATGCTCGTTATAACGACCACACATTATAAAGACCATTCCATTATAACGACCAGTGATAAAATCCCCAACTGTGTTTCCCTATGCACTATGTTATTTTACTTCCGGTATAACGACCGTCCAGTGTCGTCTAATCCCAATACAACATCCGAATTCCCGTTATTTTTCTAAAAAGAACATGTTTCGAAACGTAAATGACCTTAATTATTGTATTGCCAAACTTCGTGGATGTAGAATCTCCAGTGCTACAGTTCAACTTTGACAGGTGTGTGTGTTTGGGGGGGAGAATTACTCTCACCACAGAGCGGAAAGTAGAATAACAAATGTTTCAAGTGCTATTGAGACTAAAATGTTTTCTGAAAGGCAAGAGAATGCACAACTTTATTTATCATCGTTAACTGAAATGGAAAATTATGTTTTTCCAAAATCACATATGCAGAAAAGACAACCAATCATTTCTGATTTTTTCTTTAGAAAATAAATGTTTTTAAGTATATAAACACACTTTATTTTCTACTTTAAAACCTGTTTTAGAAATATATTTTTAATTGATAAAATTTTATTCTTAGTACCAGTGATAAAAAAATAATTTAAGTATTTAGTTGGAATCTCTTTAAACATCGCCTATTTTTTAGGGAACTGCTGAGTGTACATTTTTTAATTATATCCACTATAGAGACCACTCGTTATAAGGACCTTTTGATGTGGGACGCAGAGGGTCGTTATAACGAGCGTCGACTGTAGTTGGGTGCTCTAGCACAAGCAGCAGTAATACGTCATCGAAAGTCCTACAATGTTGGCAGAAAGGTGACATACACCTGCTGTTTGAGTTATTCCCACAGGAAAAAGTATAATGGGGTCATTTTTCTGCCAGAAGGATAGCATTTTCTCTTTTCGTCTATTTCTTGTGACGTTACAGTTTCGGCAAATGCGAACAAACGAATGTGTATTTTAAGCGTTCTATTCTTTTATTAATGTGTACAAGGTGTCTTTTTGTACCAAATCGATAACGCTCTCTAACTTTGTGTTTGACACTTTCTCCCTGTTTTGTACCGTTTTCGAGATAGGAACGCTAATTCTGGAGTTTGACACCAGGTGGCGCTGTAATGGGTCTCATCGCATAGCGCATAGACCTTTTACTATATCTGAACACTACTTTCATGACTATAGTTGCCGTGGTTCTGAAGTTAAGAGGGGGTGGCCCTTATATAAATAGGCACCCTATATGTAGACCTAAATTTATAACCTACGAACTGATGTAAAATTAACAAAAAGGAACTTCTTAATACAAAATTAAAATATATACTTTGTACAAGAGTAATTTTTTAAAATCCCTTCCGGATTAACCGGATGCCCGGACGCATATAGACATTCTGTACTCGAGCAGAGCACCATTGCAACTTTCGAGGGCTCTGATTGGACAAGCGAATCTGACGTCACTCTTCTGTACATCGCATCAGCAGTGAGACACGCGTATCTTGTTTATGGTTCTTAAAACTCTAAATGCTAATTTTTTCTCCAAGATATTGCATGATTTTGTTTTCAAAAGGGCAATGTTTCTTCTTCTTGATTTAATGTCGTTAGATTTGCTTCATTCATATCTGGAACATTAAAATTCATATTTTAATAGTTAACTTAAACCATGATAAATATTAGTATTGAAATAATGCTTGATATAGGATTACAACATACATCATCTGAAAGATAATGATTTGAAATAATTATTGCTACTTACCAGCACACAAGCCTTGTTCCAGATGGTCTAGAAGATCGAAGATTCCATTTCGTGTCCGATGTTCTTCCGTATTCTTTTATCCGTGAATAGACATCGGAAACACTTTAAGGTTGCTTCGACCGATGGTTTCATCTTCAACGATTTTAACAACTTCGTTTACAAAAGAAGGGG
>BGPR01015367.1:0-29403 GCA_013235015.1 Araneus ventricosus
AAGAGCAGCCTCCACATTCCCCATCCCCCCCTGCAAATAAAAAAAAAAGAAGAGGAATTGAAATGAAATAATGTAGCAGACCCGATAACCTTCGACCCAGTGTTACGATTGTGGAAAATGAACAGAAGGTGAACAACTCGACTCGCCCCTTCCATTTTTCTCTCGGCGACTTGTTTCTATCAACTTCTTGATTCCCTCCTCCCCAGCTTCATCCACACACTTAATTTTTGTTTCTTTTTCTTACCTCTAGGAAACAGGACGACCTTGGTTGGTGCAAGGACGTTATTCCCACCGCACGACTGGAGGGAAGATCTTCATTTTCTTGTTCGGCTGCCCGCAAGATCTGGCAATTTCGGAACTGACGAAAAAAAGGGGTAGAATAAATAATTAGATATGCCCCATGGGGCGATGGAAAGCCCTGTTTTTCGAGAAAAAGTGTTTGCATATTCATGAGGAGTGGCATACCCGAAGGTTCTGTGGCCCGTACCTGCACACCTATGGTGATGTTTGTGGAATTGCAGAACATCATGAGAATAGCTGGTGGCTTGGCGTGAAGGAACTCTCTTATGGCCAGAAATGCAAAAGCCCCCGCATGTGGGGTCGAATAACAGCCATTTGAATTAGAAATGGATTTTTAGATTCTTCACCTGTGGTCTTAAGAACCCCAGGGAACCTTAATGACTAACACGCAGAAAAGTTGCGATTATTTCGGAAATTAGCATAAATATGGAGCCAAGATACCGTGCACCCTTTCTTCTGCATAACTTAAACGGTTAAGTTTGCAGCATACAAGGTAACGATTATCAGATTGGTTGTTTCTAGCTGAATTAATAGTCGTTCCAAATTAAAGCAGACGACCGTAGGTGGGTGTTGGTCGTGAAATATAAATTTTGTCTGTTGTTGAAAAAAACACATGCAAATTAACCACGTAAAACCAGTTCATATTAATAAATACTAGAAAATCACCCGTCATGGTATGACGGGTGCAAATTGCCTCTTCATTCGAGAGATTTCCCGTCAACTTTTGCGTGTTTAAATAGATATATATGCGAGATAAATGCTTAACATTGATTGAAAGCAAATAAAATAAACATATGTTTTATGACAGGAAATGTTTTTTTTATTTACATATTTCTTTATTCAAAAAATCGTCGTGGCATTCAAAAAATCCATCGTAGTATCCATCCGTGAAATCCATCGTCCATAGTGGCGTCCAAACTATATCACGCGCATGATATACCAGTGTGTGACGTAATTTACTACTTTCTATTAAAAAACGGAACTTAATTTGAAATATGTATATGATTAATATAATTTAAAATTTCTCGGGAACTATTGATCATAGCGAGATAAATTTTATATCAATCGATAGCAAATTTTATTTCACTAATATTTTAGAGCTATTAAATTTGAAATTAGAACGACAATTACTCTTTTAAATTTAAAATTACTGAAATTTAGGTTCTCTAACAATGAAATAACGCTGTTTAACGCGTCGCAGTGCTATGGCGCGAGTTTTATTGTTGGTGACATCAGAGCGTTACCGAGAGATCTGGGCTGTTATATTTTTAAATGCACGCAAGAACAACAACTAAACACATTAAAGAGCCAAATATAAATTTCACAATATAAATTTTCCGCAAACAATGAAACTGACGGGGAGAAACGAGCTACTAATTACCTGCTGGCGCATTTATCAATGCAATTAAGTTTTAGTGAACAAAAAACTTTAAATAAATACATTAAGGCAGTTTTCGACACACTTCGCGGTATTGACTGGATTATGAAAAAATGCAGTAAGCGTAAATATATTGTGTACAGAGCTTACTGAGTATCGCATCATAAATAAAGTTTGGCATCAATAAATCGAATTCTTGAAGATTAGATTATTAAGAGAGAGTGGAAACAGTTTTAATTGCTTACAGCTAAGAGGAGATATTTCCTGGCATTATGAATTAAGATAATAATTTTAAAGAGGTCTAGAAATACAAAGAATTGTAATGATTGAAAATTTGAGTGCAGGAATTTTGATTAACTGCAATTAAAATAAATAGAACAATTATCTTTGTATGGAAGGCAAAAAGATTTTGAGGTGCAGTTAAAAATCGAATTCCATCGTGGATTTAATACACAAACAGTATTTAACTTTCTCTTAGATCTACAAAAATAACTCCATAAAATTAAACAACTTGAGATTTAAATATAGAATTATATATCAAATATGAGTGTTTAAAATTAAATTGAGTGCAAATATGTTAACCAATGCAAAATATTTCAGGATGATAGTCTGGACTAATTATCTTCGTATAATGATACATCGCGTAGCTGTCAATTTGAGCTGTCAGACTTCGTATAGAATGGAATCGCCTTTTTCTTTCGTCCAAACACACTTTAATTCGGTCTTTCAACTTAATTCTTTCTTCTTCACACAGAATGTCTAGGAAATATTTGAAATTCCAAGAGTTCCATATTCCGCCAAAGCTTTAGCTTTCCTATAGAATGCCTGCATTTCACACGTTGCCGATTATGTGCATATTTCAAGAGAAATCCCTCGAATTAACAACACATGTTGCATCACTCTGTTTACGCAACGTCTTGAATAGGTGTTTAAAATTAAATTGAGTTCAAATATATCAGGATCATATTCTGGACTAATTATCTTCGTATAATGATACATCGCGTAACTGTCAATTTGAGCTGTCAGACTTCGTATAGAATGGACGCCTTATTCTTTCGTCCAAACACACTTTAATTCCGTCTTCCAACTGAAACCTTGCTTTTGCTCACAGAATGTCTAGGAAATATTTGAAATTCCAAGAGTTCCATATTCCGCTCAAAGCTTCCTTTCATGCCTTGTATTTCACGTTGCCGTTATGTTTCATATTCAAGAGAAATCCCTCGAACTGACAACATATGTTGCATCACTCTGTCTATTTACACAACGGCCTGATTTTGTATGCTCGCTACCAAATCTTCAATCTCAGTTCTTTTCTTGAGATGCTCGACTTAATTTCACACATATTTCACCAGCGATGCTTTTGTATCGTGGGAAAACTCATAAACCTTGGTCCGACAGAGAAGAGGAATAAACAAACGTCTAGAGTAAATACTCCATAACTCGCCGATGTCGTGGCGGTTTCCTGTTTTATGTGCTCTGCTTTCACAGAATTGCCCCCATAGACAGCCGTTACTGGAAATCTTCGTAAGATATTACCTTTCCTTTGGGAAATTTGAATTTTCCAATGGTAAGCAAGGCAATAAAGCCACTGGGAACAGCATTTCATATTTTTATAGAAGAAACTGACTACTTAAATTCACTGACTACTCAAAAACCACACATAGCAAAACATATGGAATTTTAATTTAACAGCTGGAACCACTACCGGCATTTTGTGACGGCATACAACAACCACATATCACATACAACAATTTGAGAGCAGATGTAGCTGACGTATACAAGTGATTTCCGCCAATAAAATATTTTGGCAGATTTGACATACGACACTTTGATATGCAGTAAGCAAGGCAATAAATGCACTGGGAACAGCATTTCATATTTTTATAGAAGAAACTGACTACTTAAATTCACTGACTACTCAAAAACCACACACAGCAAAACATACGAAATTTTGATTTAACAGCTGGAACCACTAGCGAAATACGGCATTTTGTGACAGCATACAACAATCACATATCAAATACAACAATTTGAGAGCAGATGTAGCTGACGTATACAAGTGATTTCCGCCAATAAAATATTTTGACACATTTGACATACGACACTTTGATATGCAGGGACAATATTAAACAAGCATTTATTAGGTTTTGGTGTAAGTTCCTTTCGATTAGAATTTTTTTTCAAAAAAGAAAGCCATAATTATGATAAATAAGATAACAATCTCTAAATGATTTCAAGACAATAAGAAAAATTATCCAAGAACGATTTTTCAGCACTCGGGGATAGCTCTCTGTTACATACTTTTGCAAAAAAATTGAGCATTTTTTGCTAAAATCGTTTATTTATTTAAACTGCCATTTTATTTTGACATCATTCCACTGTCAACTTTTAACCGTACCCGAGAATTCATTTCGTAAGAAAGAAAGAAGAAAGAACTTTTATTAAAACAACCTCCAAACCTAGACTGACCGAACTGACCCGTTACTACGTATACCTCCCAGCGATGCCGAAGGTAAATACCGTTAACTAATAACCTACGAAAGGATCCATTACACGTCAAAAAACACACTACATCATCTTGCGCAAGGCAAAATATCGAGCAAAGCAGCAAAAAGAGCTTTCGCACAGTAACTAGGTGACCCCCAGCCCCGGGGAAGAACACAGCGATCGAACTCGCCTGCTCAAAACTAGAACGAGTCTGCTAGATTACAGATCGGATCTTCTTCGATGCTGCCATTCACTAATTCCTAATTAACATTTTTTTATTTATTTGTTGTTATTACTTTTCGACAGTTAAGCGGTTGACGGATTAATCGATGAATAAGCGAACGATGTAACAGAATTGGAAAATGGCGGGAAAAAAGCTCGCTTTTGTTTGGATTAGTAATTGCTGTTTTCTCGCCTCTTCGGACTGTTTATCGTGAGAATCGGGTTAATTTTTATCCTTTGACGTATAATTTGATGTTAAAACTTCGGTTTGATGAAGCTCCGGAAGTGGAAAAAAAATGTTCTACTCTGTAATTGTTCGACTCGTCGCAATGGCGTTAGATAGGATTAAGAGCTTAAAGAACGAATTATTAAAATAATAAAAAAGGAATGATGTGAAGAACTTTTTGTCTTACATACATTTAAAAGAATATACAGTCGGACCTCTATTTAACGAACCTCTATTTTGCGAACTTTTTCTTGGAACCAAGAACATTTTGCGAATTTTTTCGTAAAATAACCTCCAAATAGCGAAGTGCATTCTCTATTTAAAGAACTTTTTCTTGTGATCAAATATTTTTTTTCTCCCTATGCCTCAAAATATTTCTAAAAATTTCAAACTTATTCTTTCTTTTAACACTTTTTATGGTGATCAATGACCTTGGAGCTGGAAAATGTCAAAGCGAAAGTGCTTGAGCATCAAAGAAAAAAATTTAATTCTTCATGAGATTGATAAAGGCGTGAAAAAAAAAGGGACATTGCTTTAAAATTTCGTATTCCTCCAAACAGTTTATCAACTATAATAAAAAAATCGTGATAAGATACAAAATTACGATTCATCGAATTCTTGTTCAAAACGTTTAAAAGCATGTGTCAATGAAGATGTGGATGAGGCAGTTTTGAAGTGGACAGTGTGAAAAATAAAAACAATACAGCAATGAATTGCGATGAAGACGAAGATAATGAAGATGGAAATGATCATGACGCAGAAATCAACAAACCTTCGTATGATGAAATGCTAAAATTCATTAATTTTAATATAAAATTATTTTTTAATTGAAAATACAGTATATTCCCGGACAATGTTTTGTTTTATTCTTGTTTTCCTTGCAGATTTCTTTTTGATGGGTAAAATATATAAAACAAATATATTATTTTACAAAATAAGGGAGTGATTAATTACTTTTTTAATAATATTTAGTGTTTATGAATTTAAAATCTGTTTTGTGCAGTTTAAAGTATTTTAAAAGGTGAATCTCTATTTAACGAATTTTCCATATAACGAACTTTTTTTCGGGATTTAGCGACTTCGTTAAATAGAGGTCCGACTGATACAACGAACTTCCGCAATAGTAAAATATCATTTAAGCGGTAAATACTTAGACAATAGTGGTAAAGTTCTTTTCTTAATCTGAAGAACCTTTTCACACTTTCATAATTTGTGTTTCCCACCCAGTGGCGAATCCAGGGGGAGGCTAACGGGCTGCAGCCCTCCCCCCCCAGAGCTAAACCAAAATTCTTGATTTTATTTAAAATCACTGCAACTGTTTGTTCTTAATTTTCATTTAAAAAAATAATAATGAAATCTCGACAACTTTTCTTTTTGGCTTGACAGGCTAGAAAATTTTCGTACTTTTCTAGTCATTCCACTTATAAATATTTTTTGTTATTTACATATTTCTTTATTCACAAATCTCTTAGTAAACAACAATCCGTGTGAAGTATTTTTCGTTGTTTAACAATTTTATCATAATTCAATAACCATGGAATTCTCAGCTTGTCAAACGTAAGTCAAAAGTTAAAATTTCAAAGGAATTCTTTTTCGAAATTCTAATCAAAACAAAGCGTTGTCAAACGTTGCCAAAAATATTATCAAATTATATCAACACGGTTGCAATAAATAATCAGATGCATCGTGGCGTCCAAACTATATCACGCGCATGATATACCACTGACGTGATTTACTACTTTCTATTAAAAAACGGAAATTAATTTGAAATATATGATTAATATAATTTAAAATTGCTCGGGAACTATTGATCATATCGAGATAAATTTTATATCAATCGATACCAAATTTTATGTCACTATTTTAGAGCTATTCAATTTTTTAATAAGAACGACAATTACTCTTTTAAATTTAAAATGACTGAAATTTAGGTGCTCTAACAATGAAATAATGCTGTTTAACGTCTCGCAGTGCTGTGACACGAGTTTTATTGTTGGTGACGACAGATCTGGGCTATTATATTAGTAATATCATAACAGAAAAAAATATTTCCACGTCCTTTTTAATTGTACAGAACACATCAAGATATGTTCAACAAAGAGATCAAACAAACAGAAAAAAGAAACCCCGCCCACTTTAAAATTTAGTTATTTTATTGGACGAACGGGTTTCTTAAACACATTAACTAGCAATTAAAATAAATAAAAATAATAAAAAATAAAGAAAAATAAAAAATTCGAAAAAGAACAAATAAACGAATCTGAATAGCTCCCTTCACAATTTATTGCTATAAACATCCTTATTAAAATCATCGTACTCAAAATCAGTTAATCTTTGCCTGACTGATACAATAATTAGGCAGGTGACCACAGCCACTTAAAAACAATTTATGAAATAGCCCGGTCTAATACGCCTTGTTGTTTAAGCATCCTCGCAGAAACGAGTCTTCAAATTGCGTGAATTACTCTTCTATTATATAAAAAAAAGCCCGACGCAGTTTGTCATGGGTGCTATGAACTGTAATTATCATTCGATATGGAAACAGATGGTCCTGTTTATTGACACGTTTTTAAGTAGAAAATGAGAGGGGGGGCCCCCCCGCAACAGGTATGAACTGTTGCAGATGATGCAGATGGCGTCTACGCCCACAGAAAGCGACGCTTTCGGGGCGTGGGCCCTGTCAGGCCCTCCACCCTTTACTTCCAACACCCACGGACCACTCGGGTCTTTGTGGATTGGAATTATAAAGAGAGAAGGTCGCCAGATTTGGCGATAAATCCTTTCTTACTTTCTCGTATACGAAGTATGCAAAGAGAAAGTATTGCAATCGTCAAAAAATTCGAACTCGAGATGTTGACGAATCTCCACGTTATAGATCTCCCTGAGTCCGAAAAACACAATTTTAGAATTATGTCTGTTTGTCTGTGAACACGATAACTCGAAAACTATTAGAGCTACGGGGATGAATTTTGGTATGTGATCTTGACACATAATTTGTAGGTTTCTATCAAATTTTGGACAAAATCCGTTCACGGGAAGTCTGTCTGTATGTCCGTGTTAATGTGAACGCGATAGCTCACAAACTTATATAGCTGGGTAAATAAAATTTGGTACACATTTTTATCATCAGGAATGTAGGATTGTATCAAATTTTGGACCAAATCCATCAAAGGGTTGACTGTCTGTCTGTCTGTATAATCGCATACTTTTGAACGCAATAACCTCTTTAAAAAATTACTTTGGTAAATGAAATTTGGTATATGGCCTTCTTACCTTAATGGTATATTTCTATCCAATTTTCGTGTCAGTCGGTTGACAAAAAAAGAATCAAATTGCAAATTTCGTTTTCTTTATCTTGCACCCAGCCTTATTGGTAATCACGCCGGCTTCTAATTCCACTTCCGCGTTGGACGACATTCGGAAATCGTGGTATAATGTTTCGTTTATTTTTTTCTTCACAGCGTTAGGGGTTCTTGTTCGTTTCACTGCCTTTTAACTTATTTTTTTTCTCCACATATGTTAGAAGTATACGATAAAGTTTAGGGGAGACCATTCCCGCTGGTTTCAAAAAAAAGATCATATAGAATTACAGTTTATGGTCAAAATTGTGGAATTTAAACTATGGGGATTATGAATTTTTAAAGCAACAGTTAGACCATGAGTATTCGTATAAATAAAATGATATGTAACATATAAGAAAATTGGAATTTTTATTTTTCCGCAATCAAAACAGGAGCATTGCCCAAAGAAAATGACTGAGCTGACGTTATAAAATAGAATCAAGAGTCAAGCCACTTCAAATTTTCAAAACATTGGATTACTTCACTTCTTTACAGAAAAATTTCTTCCAATATCGGCAGTATAAAACTAATAGCTATATATACCTTCCCATAGAATGTACAACCTTATTAAATGCTTGTTTTCATTCTCCAAATATTTCAATACATTCTTCTTTAAAGATATTGTTAAAATGTCGTATTAAGCATTCAAAACTTTTTATTCTCCAAATATTTTACCCCGCAATAATCATTTCATAGAAATTCAGTTCAGTTTTCTCTCAATACTGGCGACTCCAAGCAAATGCTAGTTTTGACCAACGGATAATTCATCAATTAGCTGAATTAATAATATAATAGTCCGAATCTGTCTCTCACTGATGCGGTAACGCTCTGACGTCACCTACAATAAAATTCGCGCCATAGCACTGCTAGACGTAAAATAGCATTATTTCCTTGTTAGAGCACCTAAATTTCAGTCATTTTAAATTTTAAAAAGTAATTGTCGTTCTAATTTCAAATTTAATAGCTCTAAAATAGTGAAATAAAATTTTCTATCGATTGATATAAAATTTATCTCGCAATGATCAATAGTTCCCGAGAAATTTTAAATTATATTAATCATATAATTCAAATTAATTTCCGTTTTTAATAGAAAATAGTAAATCACGTCAGTGGTATATCATACGCGTGGTATAGTTTGGACGCCACGATGCATCTGATTATTTATTGCAATCGTGATGATATAATTTGATAATATTTTTTTGGAAAAGTTTGACGAGCAGAGAAGTGCTTTGTTCTGGTTAGACATCTGAAGTACAAGGAAAATTGTTAAACAACGAAAAATACTTCACACTTAAGGTTGTTTTTACCAAGAGGTTTTTTGAATAAAGAAATATGTAAATAAAAAAATATTTCCTGTCATGAAACCCATGTTTATTTATTTGTTTTCAATCAATGTTAAACATTTCTCTCGCATATATATCTATTTAAACACGCAACATTTGACGGGAAATCTCTCGAATGAAGAGACAATTTGCATTCGGTAGGGGGTTTTGTGGAGCAACATTCAGATCTGATTATTCTGTAGCAGACAAAAATTAGTGAAAAATCACCGATAAAGTTATGAGAATATCTTTAGATAAGGTACAGTTTAAAAAAAACTTCTAAATTCTAAAGAGACACATTTATGTCCATGTTAAGAAAAGCTGTAAAAATCGTAAAAGATTTTACATATTGTAGCAAAAAACCTGTGTGCCATAGGAAGGAGTTATTTAAATGAAAAAATACAGTTGACGTTCGTTATAACGACCACACATTATAAAGACCATTCCGTTATAACGACCAGTGATAAAATCCCCAACTGTGTTTCCCTATGCGCCCTATGTTATTTTACTTCCGGTATAACAACCGTCCAGTGTCGTCTAATCCCAATACAACGTCCGAATTAGCGGACACTCTTCCCGGTATTTTTCCAAAATTCCTTTATTTTCTAATTTAAAATCTATTTTAGGAACATATTTTTAATTGATAAAATTTTATTTTTAATACCAATGATAAAAAATAATTTGAGTATTGAGTTGGAATCTCTTTAAAAATAACCTATTTTTACGGAACCTGGTGAGCGTGCATTTGTATATTTTTTAATTACACCCACTATAGCGACCACTCGTTATAAAGACCGCAGAAGGTCGTTATAACGAACGCGGACTGTAGTTCTGAAATTTTATTTCAGCTGTATTGAGTATTTAATTTCACTGGCGAACATCAATAGTTACAGAACGTGAACGATAGCGCAGCGCTTGGGGCTATTAAGCAAATGCAGTCGATTTCTTGCGTGTGATAATTTAAAAGAATAATGAGGGTGCATTTTACTCCTATTCGAAGAAATGACACTCCAGTAGAAGTCGACCCCGTTAGGTGTGCCGTTGATGATAAATTATTCATATCAGCAACCACTGCAAGGTAATCCAATCTCCTTCAATAATAATGATAACGTATATTAAACAAAGGGTCACGTGGTTATGAATTAGGCATTTTCACACCCCAATCTGCAATTCAGAACGATAATTCCGAAACAACTTTCCATGAAGACACTTTTCCAATACACGCACCTGAAGGAGTTTAAAGACCCGTATGTGTCAAAGGCCAGAGGAATAGCGTCCCGTTTTATTAATTCCAATTATTACGCTTCCTGAAGATCGAAACTTCCTCCAAGACCCCAACTACTGACCTCCAAGATCTTGCCAACCTTTACGAGTCGTTTCTTCCATTCACTAGCAGGCAGCAGGCGAGAATGGGTCTTCTTCAACAACAGAACCTCGCCGCGCTTCAAAAGCATTTAACCCCAATTTTTGACTCGCTGGCGTGCGCTATTTTCAACCTGCTTTTTCTTTGTCTTATGCTAATGATGAAGGGTCATCTCAGCAAGCGAAAAGGATGGAAAAAAAAGTGAGTACTCATGCCCTGTGGGTGGATTTTTAAATGGCCCCGAAGAAGCGAGAGTTGGAAGACCTCGTTCCATATGCTCTCATTACAGCAGCATTTCACACCTAAAGCATAGCGCAAACAAGGCACAGATGTCTCAGTAAATGATAATGATTTGTAAGCAAGGCACGCGAAATCGCATTTGCTTTCAAAGATAAAGAAGACTCGGGTGGAATATGGAATTTTCTTCTTCTCCATGAATTCTTTTCAGCGAAGACAGGTGGCAGAGGAGTGAAACGGGTTGAAAATTAATTGAAATCATTAAATTATTCATGAAATATCTTTTATTTGAGAATATACTAATTATTTCCTGGATGGGCAATGAATTAAGCCGTTAATTGGAAATTCTGCGGTATTTAGGGATCGGCTTCGTTCCTGCTTTCACTTCTTGTGTTTCGAATTCATTTGTGCAAACGATTTTTTTAGATAAGGCGCGTGGCAAAAGTGAAGCAGATGCTCATTGAAATGGTAATGGAATACAATATTTGATTTGGCAACGCCTCTTGCTGAAAAGTATTAACACAAAATAATCATTTAGAAAAATAAAAAGTTTCAATTCAATGAAAAAAGTTAACGAAGTTAACAGCATAGAAAGTTATGTTTGAAATCTAATAACATTTAGTATCTTTTTATGAATTTAATAAAATAAGGTTTTGTAGCGCACATGAGTAGGTGGTGTTTTAGTTATGAAAGCTGGACTTTATCACTGGAATATTCCATTCTTATAGAATATCATTGCTAAATAATTGCTGTAATCAAGAACAGGTTATTATTTAAGAAAATGTAAATAACTGTTTTTAATCAGACCGTGGCGAAAGATTCAGATTTCTTCAATGTAATGATTAATTTCGCTACACCTGGTAAAAGTTATTATTTTTGAAGAAAATCTGAACTGATTCAATTTGTAGAAATCAGAATAATAAATTTGTACACGATGGGAGTTTCTGAAGAAGAATCAAACATTCTTTTCTGTTATAAATACGCATTTGAAATAAAATTTACATATGCAATGAAGTCAAATCTTTCAAAGGAAAGCAAGAGAAATGAAACTTGTGCTGAAAATAATGTTGCATTACCTCTTTTCATATGCCTAACAGATTCATTTTAATCCTAAGACATTTTAAGAATATACAAAAGAAAATAAAACTTATTATTGATTTATAACGTCTGTCTTTGAAGATCTTAAAGGAACAAAGTCTCATTACAAGCCATAGAAATAAACATAAAGTTCATTTTTTAAAAAATATCTACAATGAAAAAATCAGTTATGATGGATATTCTTAAAATTTTGGCGATTGTTTGGGGAAGTATCTTACCGGTAAAAGCGAAGGCTTGTCTTATTCATCTGATTACGATGGTGTTTTCTTACAACAATTTGGCATCATTTTGAGGTAAAGTATCTGACCAGTAAAAGCAAGGCATGTCTTATTCATCTCAGTTTAGTTTACGATGTGGTCTTTCGAAAGTTTAATTTACGATGTCTTTCGAAAGTTTAGTTTAAATGGCGTTTTCTTGTGGCGACTGTTTTGAGGTAAAATTCTAAACAGGAAGAAAACGAAGGCATGTCTTATTCATCTCGGTTTAATTTATGATGGTGTTTTCTTACAATTTGGCGACTGTTTTGAGGTAAAAGTATCTCACAGTAAGCGAATGTCTTATTCATCTCGAGTTTGAGTTTACGATGCGTTTTCTTAATATTTTGGCGACTGTTTTGAGGTAAAGTATCTACCAGTAAGCAAGCACCTATATATTCATCTCAGTTTAGTTTACAATTGTCTTTCGATAGTTTAGTTTACGATGGTCTTTTCGAAAGTTTAGTTTGATGGTCTTTTCAAAAGTTTAGTTACGATGGTCTTTTCGAAAGGTTTAGGTTTACGATGGTCTTTCGAAAGTTTAGTTTACGATGTCCTTTCTTAATTTTGGCGACTGTTTAAAGATAGTATCTCACCAGTAAAAGCGAACTGGTCTTATTCATCAGTTTAGTTTACAATGGTCTCTTCGAAAGTTTAGTTTACGATGGTCGAAAGTTTAGTTTAGATGTCGCTTTCTTTAATTTTGGCGACTGTTTTAAGATAAAGTATCTCACCAAGTAAAAGCGAAGGCTTAGTCTTATTCATCTCAGTTTGTTTACAGGTTCTTCGAAAGTTTGTTTACGATGGTCTTTCGAAAGTTTAGTTTGACGATGGTCTTTTCGAAGTTTGGTTTCGATGGTCTTTCAGCCTTTAGTTTACTATGGTCTTTTCGAAAGTTTGATTTACTAGTGGTCTTTTCAAAACTTTTTACTTTGATAGTCTTTTCAAAGTTTCTTACGATGGCGTTTTCTTATTTAATTTTGGCGACTGTTTTGAGGTAAGTATTTCGTGAAAAGCGATGGCTATGCTTATTCATCTCATTGTTGTATGTTTCGATTGGTTACGATGGTCTTTTTCAGTAGTTTCGATGTCTTTTCTAGTTTAGTTTACGATTGTCTATCTCAGTTTAGTTTACGATGGTCTCAGTTTAGTTTACGATGGCGTTTTCTTTACAATTTTGGCGACTGTTTTGAGGTAAGTATCTCACAGTAAAAGCAGGCATTAGTCTTATTCATCTCAGTTTAGTTTACATGGTCTTTTCAGTTTAGTTTAGATGCTTGAAAGTTTCATTTACGATGGTCTTTTCGAAAGTTTAGTTTGTATTGGTCTTTTCAGTTTAGTTTTACGATGGCTTTTCTACAATTTTGGCACTGTTTGAGGTAAAGTATCTCACTAGTAAAAGCGAAGGCATGTCTTAATTCATCTCAATTTAGTTTGTTATTCGATATGAGTTTGTGATGTCTTTTCGAAAGTTTACGATGACGTCTTTCGAAAGTTTTAGTTTACGATTTGGTGCTTTTCGAAAGTTTAGTTTACGATGGTCTTTTCGAAAGTTTGGATTTACGATGGCGTTTTCTAAATTTTACGGCGTGCTTTATGATAAGAATCTTACCAACAGAACACGAAAATGTCTTATGAGATATTATTATGTACCAATTTCTCCAGATCATATTTTTCTTCTTCAGTCATATTACGTATGCAGTGATGAAGACTTTCTGGTCGAAGGAGCCGACAACTTTTTTCCGGGCAACCTGGCACCAGGGGTAGACTCAACTCCAGATTGAGTGGGGCCGTCTATTCTCAAAAGTTGTGCTAATCTGTCTCAGACTTAATAGAAGGGGTAAATTTTAAATAAGGTAGGAACCGCTTTCCAACGGTGTCGTGGCGAGTTGGTTATTGACGCAGCTCCGCGTAATCCTTGACGGTCGTTTGCCGTTACCATTTAGACGTGATTTGCAACTGCTAAACGTGCTTTAACAGTGCGTTCTCCGTTCATTTTTTTTTTCGGAGAAATTGTCCTTGTCTCAGAAAAGTATTTTTTGCTGTTCCGCTAAGCTCCGCCCTTTGCGGTTCTTCGATGCGACAGATGTTATTGGTCTGTTTGCAAATGTAGTTCTGCTTCTTTCGTGAGTGTGAGTATGAGTTTTTACTTTAAACACGAATCTCGTATACGACATCATACAGAGAAAGTATTGTAACTACCAGAAAATCATTCGTCTTCCAGATTTTGATGAATCTGGTTTTAGACCTCCCCGAGTCTAAAAAAAACCTCGAAAAAAGCCTTTTTTGAATTTATGTCTGTCTGTGAACACGGCAACTCAAAACGCAACGAGCTAGATGGATAAAATTTGACGCTTTATCTAAACAACATATACCAAATTTTGAACAAAACCAGTCCACTTTTTCAATACCCGATTTTCTTCACTATGCGACGATTTAGTCGACGGCAGCCACGTATTTACAAGATTATTTTGACGTACGCTTTCTATTTATGGCGAATGTAAATATTATATACACTAGAAAATCACCCGTCATGGTATGACGGGTGTAAATTGCCTATTCGGTCGAGAGATTTCCCGTCAAATTTGACGTGTTTAAATAGATATATATGCGAGAGAAATGTTTAACATTGATTGAAAAAAAAACATATGTTTTATGACAGGAAATAATTTTTTATTTACATATTTCTTTATTCAAAAAACCTCTTGGTAAACAACATTCCGTGTGAAGTATTTTCCTTTGTTTAAAAATTTTATTATAATTCAATAACCATGAAATTTTCAGCTTATCAAACGTGCAGATGCATCGTGGCGTCCAAACTATATCACGCGCATGATATATCACTGACGTAATTTACTACTTTCTATTAAAAAACGGAAATTAATTTAAAATATATGATTAATATGATTTAAAATTTATCGGGAACTATTGATCATAGCGAGATAAATTTTATACCAATAGACAGAAAATTTTATTTCACTATTTTAGAGCTATTGAATTTGAAATTAGAACGACAATTACTCTTTTAAATTTAAAATGACTGAAATTTAGGTTCTCTAACAATGAAATATTGCTGTTTAACGTCTCGCAGTGCTATGGCGCGAGTTTTATTGTTGGTGACGTCAAAGCGTTACCGAGATACAGATCTGGGCTATTATATTAGTACTTTTTAATTATTGCATTTGTTTGCCTGCGTGTCGTGACTCTGCTGGGCGAAAATATTAAATTAGTATTAATTATGTGTATGTTAAATTATTATTGCGTGCACGTTATTCTGGCTATTATTAAAAATAATTTAAATACCAATAAAATTTGGTACGTATCTACAGGTTTGGTGTTTAGCTCATGTGTCAAATTTTATCCATCTACCTCGTTGCGTTTTGAGTTGTCGTGTTGACAGACAGACAAACATAGATTCAAAATTTTAAAATATATTGTGAAAATATTACTTGGTTATAAAATTGGTATCATCGAATAAATAATGTTTTGAATTTTAAGAAGATGTAAAAATTGTCTGCTTCAGGTAAAAGTTTCCGAAATTATTGCCAGGAAACACCAAAATTAGAAAATGGAAAAACATCAGTGGCAATCCATCAGAGGGACAGGTAATTTCCAATACCTTCATTAGATTTTTTATTGATGTCAATCGGAAACATATGGTTGCGTAACACTTAAAAAAATTATATTTCATCAAAAATTGAAAATTGACATTCTTCTAAAGAAATATACGATCGAGAGAGAAAAATCCCAATTTTTTAACTTCTTTGTGCAGGACTGCAAAGTTATGAATAAATTTTGTTATGTACAAATATTATTCCATTTTGGGTAGTAAATCTATGGGGCTACAAAACCCCTTAGTTTATATTACAATAAAATTTTTATTCTTAGATGTTTGCTTTTGTTAGCATCGTTTCAAATTGATTTCATTTAGCAATTTTATATTCCTATCATGTAAATCGTAACAGATATTCTTTACAATTTTAAAATTTCAAGGTGAACTTGAAAATGGAGAAGTCACAATAATTTTAAAAGCATTAATATTTTTTTTATTCAGATGGTGTGAGTCCTACGCAGAGAAACACACTTATATAACAACTAAAAATCCTTCGCAAAATAACGCTGATGTAAAAAATAAAGTAACTTATCCATACCTTCCTCCGAGAAAGCAGAGATTTTATAATGAAACATAACTAAAGGCAAAGATTCCAAATATAAATTAGATATTTGTTTCTTCTCCTCAGACTTATCGAAACTTATCTCAAACCGAGACTGAAAAAAAATAATTATTTAAATAAAATAAAAATTTTAATATACCACGTTTTTAAAACGGACTAAAAAGTAAAAAATAATTTCTTCTAGCCCCATACAGATTTATAACCCCATACAGATTTAAAACGTAAAACGTTGGGCGCATGCAATAGATAATTGATGCATAAGTAGTTTATTTCAGTCACTAACAATTTTTTTGCAATGGAAATTATATGAACTGTTGTGTGAGTTTTCTCAACGACAGCTACTCCCTACACTCCTTACTATTAAATATTGCATGCGCCCCACGTTTTTCGCTTTAAATCTGTATGGGGCTAGAAGAAATTATTTTTTACTTTCTAGTCCGTTTTAAAAACGTGGTATATTAAAATCTTTATTTTATTTAAATAATTATTTTCTGCTTTTTAGTCTTCTATGTGTGAAATTTTGCAATCGATTTTAACCATCTTGATGAGATTATGATGGAGACATGTGGCAAATTTCAGGTTTATTTCAGTTTCTCTTCACCTGATCATAAATAAAAAATTGTTATTTTCCTGAAAAATTAAGTTACTTGACGCAGAAACCTTCGTGAAAACAACTAGCACCCGAACGGCATTTCTCCCCCCCCCCCCTCTGGAATTTCACGGCAAACAAATTATTGTCACTCTGGTATAGCAAACCCTCCCCTCCGAACTTCAATCCACTCTTCGATGTTCCCCCGCGATTTCTTGGAATCCTCCAAACTCGAGATTTCCCTTCCTCGCTATTCACGAGTGACGCCTGGACAGCGCCATCTATCGAAGCTCTGGGTCGGTAAAACACGAAATATGAAATAAAAAATTAACAGACAAACAGACAGACAAGAAAGCGAATTAATATTGCATTGTCATCTAGTTCTGAGCTATATTTAAAGTTTCAAGTCTCCAGCTCATCGGGAAGTGAGTTTAAAATTCATTGCAAAATTTGTACCGAACAGACAGACAGACAGACAAGAAACCGAGTTAATAAAAACGTGGTAAAAATATTCCTTGGCACATTCCAGCATACAAATAACCCTTATCTGTCTGTCTCACCCGATAAAAATCTCTCTCAGTCGCGTCTTTAAAATATTTAAACATTCCCTTTTCCTTTTCACTTGCTTCTTTTAAATCATTCATTACGACAAAAGGAAAAGTCGAAAATTTACATTGTTCAACGATTACTTCCGAGATAAAGTCACTCTACAAACCAGCGGGAGTGGTCTCCCCTAAACTTTCTCGTATACTCCTAACACATGTAGAGAAAACTAGAATAATAAAAGACGTCAAATAAACTTCCGTCGCAAGTAAACCAAAGTTGGAACCACGCGTGGTTTGAAGGATCAAAACAAATTCAAATCCCCTGCGCATTCTTTTGCGCAACAGGACCTGGCGAGACTCCCTAAATGTTTGCTTCCTTACAAAATCGCGCCAGAATTGGTTTTTGGCAAACTGCCAAGTTTCGGAGTCCCTTCTTCTTTGCACAGGCATTGCCACGAGTAGGCATGCGCAGGCAGTTAGTTTCAAAACTGAACAAGTATGCGATTATACAGACCGACAGACAGCCAACCCTTTGACGGATTTGGCCCAAAATTTTATACGGACCTACATTCATGACGATAAAACTGTGTATCAAATTTTATCCCTCTAGCTATTCAGGTTTTTGAGTTATAGCGTTCACATGACCGCGGACGTACAGATTGACAGACTTCCCGTTGACAGATTTTGTCCAAAATTTGATAGAAACCTACAAATTATGTTTAAAGACCACATACCAAATTTCATCCCCGTAGCTCTAATAGTTTTCGAGTTATCGTGTTCACAGACAGACAGACAGACAGACAGACACACAGACAGACAGACATAATTCCAAAATTGTGTTTTTCGGACTCAGGGAGGTCTAAAACGTGGAGATTCGTCAAAATCTCGAGTTCGAATTTTTTGACGATTACAATACTTTTTCTTTGTATACTTCGTATACGAGAAAGTAAAAAAGAACAGCATTTATTATATTGTGCAGCGACGCTACAGAGATAAAAATCACCAATCGGTTAGAGCGAACCACATAAATAAAAGAAAAAAACTGTTAATGGGGCTGATTTTTGGTTGATAGTTGAATATTTTCCCATCTTTGGACTGTTTTCACCACTCTCAACCCGGAAGGCAATCACCAAGAAGTAAATAACTACTGCAAATTGCATGTATTTTCAGACGGCAATTCTTATATCTACTGGAGCGTTGACATCAGAAGCTATAGGCTGACGCAAAAGATAAGTGTCTTCGACTTGGAAGAAAATAATAAAACCTCTGACGTTAATACCATGAAGGTCTTAAACAATAGATTATTCAAATGCACAACTCAAAATCTGGAGTTCAGTCATTGCGAAACAATGTGCCTTTTAGAAGACAGAAAGCTATTTAAATATCTTGTCTTTATTTGTTGCAAATGATTGACACTCAGAAAACTGTCATGGCTGCCATAATCAAATCCAAAATAAAATTTTGGTATAGTTCAATCGCAGGGGTTATGCGTCAACACTGAATTAACAGTGACAGAAATTTTGATTAAAAGTTCTTTGACAGAGTATGATTGAATGATTGAACCAAGAATTGATTTATGTGTTCAAATCATTTTGTTTTGGGGAATGCTTACATGGGTTCATTGGTTTCTTAACAGAAAATTATTTCTGGGTTATTTTACTGAGCAAAGTGACTGGTAAAATCTCGCATAATATGTGTTGACTGATGGAACCAGCGGGAGTGGCCTCCCCTAAGCTTTCACGTATACTTCTCAAAAATTTGTCATTTCCCTTCCCCCTGCGTGGATAAAAAAATTCCAAAATGCTCTATTCCAAGAACGCAACAAGTTTCTAACACGTGAAAACGACAAAACAAACGGAAATAAAATAATCCGAGCAGGATCAGAATTCGCCAAAAGGGAGAAAAAGGAACAAAAGGGAAGAAAAAAGCGCCAAGCATGAGTCCATCATGAAAGACGCTTAATATCATGCACAGAATATTGCTTCCAGTACGCATGCGCGTGGAGAAGACGGATACTTTTCAAAAGTAAATTATACAGACCGACAGAGAGTCAACCCTTTGACGGATTTGGCCCAAAATTCGATACGGACCTACATTCATGACGATAAAACCGTGTACCAAATTTTATCCATCTAGCTATTCAAGTTTTTGAGTTATAGCGTTCACATGACAGCAGACGTACAGACAGACAGACTTTCCGTTGACAGATTTTGTCCAAAATTTGGTAGAAACCTACAAATTATGTGTAAAGACCACATACCAAATTTCATCCCCGTAGCTCTAATAGTTTTCGAGTTATCGTGTTCACAGACACATATAATTCCAAAATTGTGTTTTTCGGACTCAGGGAGGTCTAAAACGTGGAGATTCGTCAAAATCTAGAGTTCGAATTTTTTGACGATTACAATACTTTCTCTTTGTATACTTCGTATACGAGAAAGTAAAAAGGATAATTTCTGGAAGGCATTGATTTCCATCAGAGCTTCTTAAATTATGGCTCCCGACCTTAAAAGAAGCAACGTATCCTCAGAATATTTGTTTTATAGCAATGTTTATTCAAACACTGATTACGCAAATAATATTGCCATACTCAATTATATAACACAAATTCATTTCTGGAAGTTGTGATCGACATCAGATCTTTCTACACTGGTGGACAAAATTGCTGACATTTTTTTAAAAAATACCTTAATATTTGCACATGTTTATTGAATATCCCTCGAATGAATGGATGAAATTTCCTTGAACTTCGACCATGTAAGGAATAGTCTTGAACTCGCAATTTAAATTGAAGAGTCGGTCGCGAGAGCATTTAGGCGACCTACCAGAAACTGATGAAGACGAAAAAGTATTGTAGCTTCTGCTTCTAAAATGGCGCACTGCAGGTTCTGTTTGCCACAGAATAATGTTTTATTCAAACATTCATAACTCACTGGATCGCTTAAAAAGCAAACGCAAAGAAAGTTTCTTACAAAAATATTTGCTTTTCTTTTGGAACATTGAAGTCTTGATTAATAAACACATTCTGTGTTTAATTAATGCAAAGAAAAAATGGAACGCTGATCTCTTCTTCGTGAGTTCGAAATGCGATTCTTTCTGGTTGGTTGGTGCTTTGGGTTTATTTATTTACTAGCTGTTATGCCCGGCGTTGCTCGGGATTGAAACACTTTTATGTCTAATATTTTTAATGAAAAAACTATTTTTGTATAGAAAATTATAATACAAAAATTCCTTTATCGTCTGAAAAGCTTTTACTTCAAACTTCGTTCATAAATAGTGAAGTATAAGAAGGATTTTGACGAATGTTTTGGGTCAATTAATTAAATAGTTAAATTTTCATTAATAAAAAGCGTCAAAATAAACCAGATCAATAGTTGTTCTCGATATAAATTATGAATCGTCTACTTTTAAACTTTTCTTTAGTATTCTTCCAGAATTTTGTTTATAAGTTCTAGCAACAGCTCTTCGAACGCATTCTTATTCGTTAACAATAAAAAATACATTGCTACAAATTGTGAATTTTATACATAATTGATTTTTTAAATTATTGAAATGACAGCAACAATTTTGGAACGCAAATGAAATTTTTGTCACTGAAAACCTATTTTTTAAACTTTAATATAGTATAAAAATAGTTATTGTAACATAACACTTTCGAAATATATCACAAAAAAGGCAAATTCTTGCTTAATTTTTAATTTAAAAAATTTAATTAACTTTTGGGCCTTTTAAAGTTGACAGTGATCTTTCACTTCTTTTTAAAAATATTTACAGAAATAAAAAGAAATTTGTTCCAAGTCTCACCGTTGCCTAGCAACGAAGTATCATTAAATGTTCTTTACTTAAGAATCGTCTGCTGTAATAATTTATTTATTAAATTCTGAAAAATTAATAAAAGTTGAAGGAAACATTTCACAGATATAAAATTGGTATCATTGAAAAGGTAAAATTTTGAACTTTAAGATGGTGTAAAAATATCTTTTGGGGGACAATTTGCCCCGAAGTTAATACGGAAAAACGGTTTTGGTTAATTTCTAATTAACTGACTGTTTAATTAACTTTCGGACTTCGAAACGTTGATAATAATATTCCTTTTGTCCTGAATAATAAGTGTGCAAAGTTTTTTGAAATTGCTGCGGTAGTTTAGGAGGAGATGTGGAACATATCCACATACACTATTGAAGATTTGTCGAGGTGACGTGGAAGTTTGGGCCGTTGGCTCAGGCATGGATTTCGTCATTACACAACAGCTCAAAAGTAAGATGTTTGTCCCAAAATAGTTCCTGTGTAGATTTAAAACGGTATGTTTATCAAATAAACAGAATGAAAGGCAGGGATGTGTATAGTTCATTGTTTTTTGTTTAAATTTTATTTGACTTCTGTTTTATAGCAGTTTTTTTAAATTAAACTTAAGAGAAGAAAAAAAGAAGCAGAGGAAAAATTTTTTTAGCCATTTAGATCCTCACACAAAATTGGTGCGCTGCATCTGTCAATCGAATTGCTAAATTACAGATCTCTGAGAAATATTGTTCGATAATAAAAGAGAAGTTGGCGATAAATACCGGCGACAGCTGGTTCTTCATCAACTTCAAATTGATGAACCTCCAAATACTTTCGCTGTTATTTATTTTCTACATCTATCACGTCAAGTCATTGAAAGTTACAAGCTAACAATGCTAAACAAAGAGATATCCAACTTCAAGTCTTTTTTTTTTCCACATAACTCAGCGAGCGTAAACACAAATATTTCTTTCCTTTTTTTATTTACACTCAAAGGATGTGGAAATGGTAATGTTTTTTTCTGCTCTCTTATTTACTGAGACAAGAGCAATTGTATTTCAATCGCTCTGTCGTAAATTAGTGTCGTAAGAGCGGTAGTTAAGAATCATCTTGCCTTATAAACAACTCACCGTCAAACCTGAGAGATTTCTCACTCCAGCTGCCGGTTTTTTTTATTTATATTTCTTATTTTGTTTATTTTTTGTGGTTTCAAGACTCAGGGATCTGTCGGTATTTAAGGAATTCTACATTCAAGGAATTCTGGATCCTATAAAAATTCCTGTAGAATATTAAATATTTTTCTTGACCTCTGAAAGAATTTGAACTCAGTAAATTATATAAAATTATATTCAGGTTATGAATCTTTTCACAACGCAACTAGTCAATTTTAAGGGGACTGTTAAAACTCGAAAATTTTATTTTATGAAAATATATATATATTATCCCCCTGTCTTTTCTGAACAATTTAAAACAACCCGAGTTAAAAAAAATCCCATAATTATTAAAGTTACGAACGAAAATGTATCAGCTATTCAACGTAAACATTGAATATGGCCATATCTTTAAAGCGCTATATCTCAAAATGTGTTTTTTTGATATCGCGCGCACGATATCTGAAGAACTATTGGATATTTTTACATAAACGTTTAACTGAATATGCATTGTGCTAAGTTCTACAAATTGAACCACAGAATGAAAATGTTGAGGGGTTAAAAATGTTGAAATTTTTAAAAATTTTAACATTTTTATTTTAAATTGGTATATGATATAAAATTTAATTTAAATGTTAATAAATCGAGGTTCAGTTCCTTAAACAGACTGTGTGTCTGGATTACTTAGATACTAAAAATATTGCGTTGAGACCAATATTTTAACAGTAATCATGCGCGCAAAGTGACTATCTCATTTTTTCTCCAAAAATTAGACCCATATTTATTACTTACTCTCTCAAATAAATACATATAAATATTAAGATTTGAAAATGTGCGTACAATAACAGAAGGAACAGATATTTTTCTAGAAAAACAAGTTAGTTTTTGAAATATCTTGTTTTAGAGATATAATGTATCAAATTTGACAGTTTTAATCCCATTTTTCGGAGGTTTAAAGTCCCCTTGAAACTGTAAGTATGTCTCTTAAAGTATGTGATCTTAAAACTGTAAGTATGTCCCCTTAAAACTGTAAGTATGTCCCCTTAAAACTGTAAGTATGTCCCTTAAAGTATGTCCCCTTAAAACTGTAAGTATGTCCCTTAAAGTATGTCCCCTTAAAACTGTAAGTATGTCTCTTAAAGTATGTCCCCTTAAAACTGTAACCTTGAAACGGTAAGTATGTTCCCTTAAAACTGTAAGTATGTCCCCTTAAAACTGCAAGTATGTCCCCTTAAAACTGTAAGTATGTCCCTTAAAGTATGTCTCCTTAAAACTAGACCGATTTCATTTCAATTTTCTTATTCTTGCTTTGTTTTAGCTGCTCTGAAAGCGCTCTAGTAGAATCTCATAGGGAGAATTATTCTGAAAATGTGCTGATTCAGCAAATTACACGCAATAATCCATTCCACCTAAGTTCTTCTTTAATTGAGATTCAGAGGCAAAATCAGATGATAGCACGCCCTGGACAAAGATACCGTCTTCTCCAATCCATAATTACGTCATAATCTAATGCACATACAGTTTAAATTCCCCTGTCCTCAACTTTCCATCAGATTTATTTCGTCTAGCTTCGTTCTAAATTATCATGTGTCCAGTGGCGGTTTTTCGCAGAGGCGTTAGAGGCGCTCGCCTCTTGCCTCGAGAATTTAGGAGGCCTCAAAACCTATTCGATTTACATCGTTGTGCTAAAACGACGACGATTTTTAGACATTGGGTAGGGGTAAGGGGCCTCAAAGCGATTTTTAGCCTGTGGCCTGGTATTGACAAAATCCGCCACTGCATGTGTCTTCTTACAAAGTAAAAGTCCACATTTAAAAACGTTAAAAAATTCTGATTAATTTATTACCCAATAAAACTTAATAAAAAGAAATACAAAATAAATAAAAATACTAATAAAGGGGATTTTATTTGCTGAAGAGTTAAAAATACAAATAATAGCAGACAACGATAAGAAGTAAGAATCCGGTGGATGACTTCATCAGAGGCCATTCATCCATGCAGATCCAAAACTGGAATAGGTTTTCTGTAGAGGCAAAAGACTTTAAGGTCTGATATTTAATATTCTCTAAGGCCTGAACCCATTCCGGAATGTATTGGAAATTAAAACATTTATCCACGAAGATGCACACCAATTAAATTGCTTGTATTGATTTTTGTCTTGTTGGATATTCATCTGTTAAAAGTGCCCTGCAGTAATTTATCCAGATAACGGACCCAGCATCACACAAAAGGCTTTATTTGGACATCAACACAAACACACGCACACAGGACGAATAACAGGAACAACAGGTACACAGAAAAGAAACAAGTACGTCAGGCCTCTTCGGCCCCGAAATTACATCTACTAGAGAAGGGAAAAAGATTCTTCTTTACAATTTCCGGCAGGGATTAAATCTCTAACATCATCCTTATTCGTTATCTTTTTAGATATTCAATCTTTAATAATAAGAAAACAGACGAAGAATTCATTACGAAATTATTATGCTTCAAGAGCTGCTTGAAAAATTAGAATAAAAAATCTGAGTCTATTTAAAGTGCACTGATTCTTTTAAATTCTGCACCAGCAAGGTTCTTCAATCAGCAGAATTCTCCAATAATCAGCTGCGTGTTTGGTATATTATGACCATATCCAATTCCCATACATTAAAATAAAAAAAAAACCGATGAAGAAAAAGTTCAACGCAAAATATACTGTTATTGTATATTTGTGTGATAGATTATTCAAATTTCTAATGTCAACTAACTTTGAACCCCGACGACTTTTCCAGAAATATGAGACCTACCACCAGGTGAAAAAGTTCAAAAGATAAATCTCGGGACGGTATCTGCGGTCAGATGCGTTTCCAAAACCAATGTGAACGGACGGCCTTCAGGCGACACCTTCGATAAGGTTCACGTCTTTATCGACACCACAATCACGACTGCCAATTAAACCCTCTGCCCACCACCAGTCCGTATCCCACGGATTCATCTCCCACAGGTGGGCGAAAACAAGCGAGACAGAAGAAAAAGTGTTATTGCTTCCACGGAAATCGAAAACAATAACTTTCCCCTCGTCAACAAGTGGGTGTGGGATCAGAGAACCCCAAATCAATGGATGAAACCCATTCCAAGAGATAATTACGCTGTGGTCTTATCTCTGATAGGGCAAATAACAACTTTATGGCCGTTAATGCACTCATTCAGAGCTTCATGACCTTAAATTTTGGTGCAACTCAAATCGCCATCCATTGATATATATCGGTGGATTAGACAGTTGTAGATGCATTAGACACTGTATCCGTAATCGAATCATAGGGGGTTATGTGTCAGAAGGTTGGATCTGGGAATTTTATGGCTTATTTGGTAATTCTCCAGGGTGGAGCATATAACAGAAGGTCCAAGATTGAATGGCAATACACCAAGGTCAAGAAATACACCTTCTGCAATGACTCTTCCTTCCTTCATTCATTCATCTGTAACTGCAGGACAATCCAAATAGGTATGGAATTTGGTCTTCCAAATGCGCCATATACCTTTGTTTTGAACCAACCCGTAAATTTAGCGAGATACGCCTACAGAAAAAGGTGGAGAGAACGCAAAGGTCAGAACCTCTGGACATCGGATTCAGGCGGTACATAGAAAGGTTCTTTGGTTCGCACTTCGTTCACAATTGCGGCTGATAAAGCTGTTTTTGTCCGAACTTGTAAAACTAGTGACACACACCCTTTGATACAAAAAAGGCGGAAAATAATAAGAGAGTCAGAAAGAGAAAAGGAAAGTTTCGATTGGTCATTGCTCTCTTTCAGAGTATTTAATACCCGGTAAACACTTTAAATAAGAACTCTTCAGTTTCCAGTATATATCGCAAACATAGGCTTCCTTTTCGACCCGGTTCATGAAGTTCAGATACTATCTTGGGACGTTCCTCGTTCAGCCGGATGTGACGTAAATGTTTCAGAATATTTAATACTCGGTAAATACTTTAAATAAGGACTCTTCAGTTTCCAGTATATATCGCAAACATAGGCTTCCTTTTCGACCCGGTTCATGAAGTTCAGATACTATCTTGGGACGTTCCTCGTTCAGCCGGATGTGACGTAAATGTTGAGGTTGAGTATTTATGTAACAATATTTACTGCAAAATATGTGTGTTTTTATCTAGAGACTGAAAAACTGCTCAGAAATGGGGAAAATACAACCTGTTTAACAACTAATCCCATAATATTTTGAGGATGCATATAAAATTCACAAAATAAAATTATGAATCTACTGTCGGACCTCTATTTAACGAAGTCGCTAAATCCCGAAAAAAAGTTCGTTATATGGAAAATTCGTTAAATAGAGATTCACCTTTTAAAATACTTTCAACTACACAAAACAGATTTTAAATTCATAAACACGAAATATTATTAAAAAAAGTGATTAATCACACCTTTATTTTGTAAATTAATATCTATTTGTTTTATATATCTTACCCATCAAAAAGAAATCTGCAAGAAAACAAGAATAAAACAAAACATTGTCAGGGAATATACTGTATTTCCAATTTTAGAAAAATAATTTTATATTAAAATTAATGAATTTTAATGACATTATTGCATTTTTTATAACAACTAATTTTAAGCATACGTTACCACATACGTCCTTAAATTTAATTACTAATATGCGACAAAACCCCCTTCAGGCGTATTTTCTTCAAACTGTGAGGTCGGATTGTTTCAAATGATTTTAGCATTTCATCATACGAAGGTTTGTTGATTTCTGCATCATGATCATTTCCATCTTCATCATCTTCGTCTTCATCGCAATTCATTGCTGTATTGTTTTTATTTTTCACACTGTCCAAAATATCTAATTCAGACGGTAAAACCAGTTCAAGATCATGGATCACCATAAAATGTGTTAAATAAAGAATAAGTTTGAAATGTTCGGAAATATTTTGAGAAATAGAGAGAAAAAAAAATATTGGATCACATGAAAAAGTTCGTTAAATGGAGAATACACTTCGCTATTTGGAGGTTATTTTACGAAGAAATTTGCAAAATGTTCTTGGTTCCAAGGAAAAGTTCGCAAAATAGAGAAATTCGCAAAATAGAGGTTCGTTAAATAGAGGTCCGACTGTATTTGAAAACAGTCAAACGTCATTATTTTACGAACTTGCCGAAGAAGCCTTTTCCGTTTTTAATGAATCCACAAAATATATTGTTTCATTTTCAATATCGGCTTCCAGAAAAATCCATTTTTCATCATCGATAAAAATAACGATGCATCGCCATAATCGATATAACATAACACATAATCCTATATATCTCAAACTCTGAATAAAGTGATGTAACAGTTAAAATTGACCACAAAAGAAGCTGCTTTTCAGTCAATTACTATTTTATAGCGATCATTACTTTTCTCCAATAAAAAACATAAAATAATTGTTATCAAATAAACAAAAACAAGCAAGATCGACATCAATTGTAAATTATTTTTATCACTAGGAATTAAAATTTGATTTAACACGTTAAGACTCAGCTCACATTGTTTTATTTTCAATATCGGCTTCCAGAAAAATCCATTTTTCATCATCGATAAAAAATAACGATGCATCGCCATAATCGACTTAACATAACACACGATCCTATATATCTCAAACTCTGAATAAAGTGATGGATCAGTTAAAATTGACAGCAAAAGAAGCTACTTTTCATTCAATTACTTTATAGCGATCATTACTTTTCTCCAATAAAAAACATAAAATAATTGTTATCAAATAAACAAAAACTAAGCAAGATCAACATCAATTGTAAATTATTTTTATCACTAGAAATTAAAATTTGATTCAACATGTTAAGACTCAGTTCAGTTCCACGTATCGGAATAAAAATAAAGACCTCAATGTATCGTGAAATATAGATTCACTTCACACAATTTATCATTATAGTTAAATTCTGTCAATTATCAATTTAGTTCAATAGCTAAATCTTTATTTATTTCCTATATAACACCCACTCACTAATGTCTCGATCGTTTAAATATCTCTATAAGTTCCTCTCAGGAAATCATGTCTTATACCAACCAATGATAAAAGAAAACCCATTGCCTATCAAGTTGAGCCAAATTAGGCCTCAAGAAAGTCCACCTACGCTCAGTGGGGAATCAGTCAGTGGCCATGAATCCCTAAAGATAATTCGCAGCAGGGGACTAAAAGCTCGAAGGACCTCCTGTTCCAACTTAATGGCAGCCAACCTAAATAATGATCATTCTGTCTCATCTGCTATTAGCATAACATCTGTCAGTGTCTTTTTCTTATCACTGATCAGATAGATCCTAAACCTGGAACAGTCACCAGTTAATTATGCATCTATTTTATTCAGTTCTTGAGGAAGAAATCGTTTGACAATGCTGTCAAGGGGTTGCCGTTCACGTCTGTCGCCTGTCATTATTACCAGAATATTCTTCTAGAACGAAAAAAAAATCTTTGTCTTTAAGAAATGGAATAGGGACGTTTTGTGTCCCAGGACTTCTGTTTTTTTAAAACTCTAACGATAGTGAAAGGTAAAAAATAGCCCCGAGAAGAAATTATATGTTTAAGGCGCCGTAAATCGACCAATCTTTGAAACACTACATAATAGTTTCTTGTTATTCTGTATCTCGGAACATCTTGCATTGTCTTTGTTACAGAATCACTAATAATTCGATATAAATGATAGAAGATTGAGATTTTAAGTTGTAATGAATGCGGTTTTTGTTTCTGAAATGGCCATCATTAATAGTTTAATGAAGAGTATGCTGCCTAATGATGTGAAAGATCATTATGCAACAAATCAGATGACTTTTAAATTCTTTCACCAGACACCATCTCATTCATTCGAAGCATGTTCTCTGATTTAATTTTGATCAATTGATTTGTTAGGTTACATCGTATTTTGAAGTTGCACGAGAGTATTTTGAGATGGCCCAGG
>BGPR01015368.1:5854-36855 GCA_013235015.1 Araneus ventricosus
ATAGGCATTTTATCGTCCATTTTACGACCGATTGAAACCAATTAGGGTTAGAAGACCACACACCAAATTTCTTTTATCCAAATCGTTGCATTAACGACTTATCATGTTGACAAGCATACGAACATATGGAACGACAGACATTCAACCCATTAAGGAATTAGTTCCAAAATACTCATGAACAATTTTGATGAGCAAATTTTATCCTTCAAGCTAATTTAGTTCAGTTTTATGTATCTCACATGAACACGAACTTGCAGACTTCCCTAAGCATATTCCATCCTAAATTTGTTAGAAATGTGCCCATTTGGTGTAAAGACCAGATACTAAATTTCATCCGTCTAACTCAAAAGAATTTTGAGTTATATTTTTCACAGACAGGGTATAGTTCCAGAATTGTGCTTTTCGGAATCAGAGATTTCTAAAACGGGAAGATTGGCCAAAATCTAGTTGTCGAATATTTTGAGTAGGAACACATTTTCGCTTAGTATATACTTTGCATGCGAAGAAGTAAAAAAATAAATAATAAAAATAACACAACAAATTTGCAAGGTAACAGAAAAATAACCTAATATATTTTAAAAAATCAAGTTATATTATGGGAAAACCAGTAATGTAAAAATGGATAGATTTTAAAACGTCTCCATCATTTTACGTTCCAAAAATTAATTATAAGCTACAGTTACTTCAAAACTATTAGAGTTGTTATGTACACATACAAAGATAATACCAAAATTGTGTTTTCTTGAGTCAGGGAGGTTTAAAACGTAAAGATTTATCAAAAACTCGACGACGAAATATTTGAGGATTGCCATATTTTCTCTTAGTATACCTCGCATGCAAGAAAATAAAAGAAAAAAAGTCAATCCATTACAATTACGCAGCAAAATACAAAGGAAACAAAGAAATAACATAAAATATTTTTAAACATAAAGTTATATTAGGTGAAAAACCTGTAGTATAAAAATAGATAAATTTTAAAATGTCTCCTTCATTGCCTTTTCCAGAAATTAATCATTAGCTATAATTACTTCAAAACTATTAGTACAAAATTAGGACTAATTATTTATAGAATCAAGGAAAAAGATTAAATAGAAATTCAACAATGAAAAGTACTGCTCTAAATTATGTTTTAAGATTTATTTAAATGTTGTCAAATATAGAAAATAAAATTTGCAACCAAACCATTATCGGTGAATCGGTTATGAATAATCTGATTTTAAGACTGAACTACACATCTTTTTTGTAATAATTACTTTAAAAACATAATACTTTTTAAAAACATCGCTATAAAGCACTGAAATTTCGCTTAAATTTCAACTCATTGAGACAGAGCAATAGTGTCCAGAACTGGTACTCATGTTCGCAAACCAATCTTGATGTATTTTCAACTCATTAATATTGAAATTAAATGTTTTAAAAAGTCATCAAGGTTTAGTCTTATCCTCCAAGTTTACTTCTGTACCTAATATGTTAACTTTAATGAGAGAGGTATGTCTGTCAAGCACCAAAGCACACGCGCATATACACCTACACATTATTATTTTTTTAGGAATAATATTCTACCGATTTCAAATGAGAATACAAAAATATCCGATGAGTGTTTTCTTTTATTAAACTCTCTGAGCCCGGCTAGATTGAGAAATTGAAGTAAATTTTCGTAGACTAAAAAATAATGGAATCCTCACTTTCTTTACAGAATTTTCAGAAGAACGGCATTCGATTTTGGGTGATTGATTGTCAACAAAGAAAGGAACTACTTTTCTCCCGTAAAATGCACTCAGGCGCCGGAAGCCGCCCGGAGGCACCCAAGCCTCTGTCGAATGGGGTGGTTTGAGGTGGGATAGGGCTCATAGAGTTAAACACTGAACTGTAGTAAATATGCAAAAAGATATTTACTGACTGTTGACATTTAAAATCAAATTACTGAAATATTTTTTAAAAAAATACGAGGAGAAACAAGCTGTCTTCCACATTCAGAATTCGAGTAAGGGTCAGGTTTGTTTTTGTAGAAATTAGGAGAAAGACATACTAAAATACAGAAAAGTTCCTAAATAACTTATCAAAACACATTAATGTACTTTTGTTTTTACATCAGAAAAAATCACCTGCAAAGACTATATAAGGAAAAAAGTCGTCTCTAATAATTTGTGAACATTTCTTTATGTTTCAAGTTTCTTACAATTATCTTTGTATTCTAATAAAACTTCTTCATTTTTTTACCTTTTCTCATTCTAGTGTTTAACTACTATAATACCTTCTGCAACGCAAAATTAATTTACAAAATCTGTGATCGTTAGAAAAGAATTATATCTTCATTTCAATTTTTTTTAAATCTATAATATCAATAGCCATTTAAAGTGCTGTATTACCCATAAGACCAACCTAAATCATGGCCTAGCTCGCAATAGTCAGGGACTACAGATTTGAGCAGGTTCGCCTTAGAACAGCGGTTCCCATCTTTTTTGTGCCTAACATAAGCTTTTCTAAATTTGTTATGCCCCTTAGGTTACAAACATGTAATTTTTAATATTCAAAAAATAAAATTTTAACTAAACTTAAATGAAAGGTTTTAGGGAGAATATCACTAATAAATTATTGAGAAACACAGTAAAACTTTGAAAGAGGAACCGAAGATCTTTTTTGTAGAATTTAAATTTAAGTACGAAGTAATTTTATGGAAAGAATTTTCTATATTCATATAATTCTTTCTAATTTTTTTCTTTTTTAAATTTACTGAGAACCTTGCGCTTGATGCGAGATTTTATGTTAAGTTCCAATTTAGTTAGCTGATGTCTCTCCATTGCGTTATGAGCAGAAGATTTCTTTTTTTCCCTTTTTGAACTACCCCCAGTGGTGCATGAGCACAAGTTGGATAAAAATGCCTTGTAAACTTTCACATTTGTAATTCTCTTCTCTAAAAAATTACACATTAAAATTCTTGTATAAAAAGTAAACACTTAGATGTTTTAATGAAAGATATACCACTTTTTTAATACATACATTTTCCATATAAAATATTTTTTAAGAAAACATCTACAACCAAGCGGGCTTTTGATTTTTTTCTTTATTAAAGCTTAAATTTTTAAATTCGCGCTGGTAATACGCAATAATGAGAGACAAACATGATAGTTGGTGGAAATTATTTACTTCAATGTTTTTCGAACAGTACACAGACGGCGACACAGTCTCTTTTTCCACTATGCATTTACAACATTGGAGGTGTTATTAGTCTTCTCCCTAGTGGTTACAATAAATTTAAAAGCAAACTGGGTGACAATTTCGATTACTCTAGTCGACAAAGAATAGAATTTAAATTAGGAACATTGCATTGTTTGGAAATGAGAAGATAGTATTATATTTAGTAGTAGAAGTTGAATTTATGTATGCCATTTTACGAGGACTAGCGCAGATATGAAACTTTGCATTGTTTTCCTATTCGGTTTTTGGTTTCCTATCAGTGAGAAACTATGGACATTGAGAAGTACGGAAAGTAATGAGTTTAATTTGTATACCTTGATACTGGGATTCATATAAATGAGAGAAATACTATCTGACTGGAACACAAAAATTATGTATTCCTCATGGCGGATTAAGAGAAATGTAAAGTTATTAACGGGAGCAAAAGCTTGAGGACTTTTCCTTCAAAAGTTAATATCTTCGCTTTTTCTTAGTAAACTTCCAAAAATTACTACCCAACTATATAAGGGCGCAGTCTCCTTTAGAATCAAGACTCATTTATTGCCCTTTGTATAGATAAGGATTTTGTAAGCTCACCGGATTTTTGCATTCACAATCGGTTTTTGCTTGCAGCAACCGGATTTGCGTGGAGCGAAGCGCTCGTGAATGTCTAGCTTAAAACAGCGATTCCCAACTATTTTTTTCTCCTCTACCAATTGATTTCTCTTTTTGTTTCCGAGAATCGTCTACAGTCACGTGGTCCTCCCCACAAATCGTTGTTACAAATAAAGTTCAAATCTTAGGTAGATCCAACCGTCTCGCGATTAACGGTATGCATGCGTCCCGAAAGCTCGTTAAAATACACTTTTGGAGTGGAAATGCACCTTGGGGTAGTGGAAGTTTTCCCCATTACTGAAAACAAGGTTTGAGAAAGAGTTTTCATTGAAATAACATGATACCACTATCACAGGATGCAGGATTGCAGTTAATGTGAATGCCTCTTAATGTGATAACTGTTAATTTTATAAATCGCTTTATATTAACAAAAACCTCTTATACTGAACCGACATATTCAAATATACACAAAAAAAATTCGTTTGTTGTGTTCACTACATTTTTTAATGTTATCAATTTGAACTAAAAATTGACCGATAGTTCATTTTCAACCATAGTTAACGACTGACGTTCGTGGAATTTCTCGCTCCACATGTAAAGAAACATCTGGGGGACATTTTTCCAATTGTCACCACACAGCATGCCAAGTTTTTTTTTAACAAGTTCCTGGAATTGATATCGGCTGACACGATCAGGAATTGCTGAAACATTAGATGAAAAACTTCAAATTTTTATTAAAGCCCCTGAAGGTATGTTATAGGTGGAGGATAAAGAATGGATATCCATTGTAGAGGATATCCCAGTAGATGCCACACCGACAGAATTGGAATTTTGAGAAGTTGTTCGTGAGCAAGACTGAACAATAAACTTTGTTGATTCCTACAGAAACGAATGTGTTAAAGAAAACCCACCTATGAACGCCGAAATGAGGCAAGCACTTGATATTTAGAAACGCAACGTGCAGCAACTTTCAAAAAATTTTAAAAGACAATACGAGTATGAACAATATATAAGCAAATTGTTAAGGAATAATTGTAGCAACAATTTTAATGAATTTTTTAATTGTTATTTTTGAAATAAATTATGCATAGCCTTGAGGATTTTTCCCCTTCTCCCTTGATGTGATAAAAATATAATTGATTTTTCCGAATTTTGTTAGTGATATCAATCGGTAAATGTTATCAAAATTAAAGTCACGAAGTGCAGCTACTTCTGTGTTACACAGTGTCGTATCCACTTATTTGATAGCTAAGGAGTGTGTACACATTTTTTAGGAAAATATTGAGTAATTGTAAAAAAAGTCATTGATCTATAATAGAAATTGCAAAACTTTTATGTTTTTCTTTACAAAATTACTCAATGAAGAATATTGGGACACGTTTGGCCCAAGACTACGATGGATAGGACGAATATATACCGGTCCTAAACCAGAAGAAACATTTTTCTAAAAATAAAACACCCTTTTTTACATTCTAGTGCCCATCTCACTCTTCATCCTGCCAAAATTATTGTGTCGTTGGAAAAAGAAAAAAAAAAAACTAGTCGCGAGAGGTTTAGTCAAACAACTCGAATTAACAAAATCACATTTGTAGGATATAATTTTGATTTTGCATTTTATTTTATTTTTATAATACCATTAATATCAACGCCATGAAGACATCACTGAAATTATATCGCATTAAGTTATATTGATAGCAGGTAATTTCTCCTCTTGATAATCAATTATTTTATTGGAAGATAATTTCAATACGGTCTTTGGCCTAGCTTTATAGAACTGTAGTATTATTAAGTTAGATTCAAATAAAGACAGATACTGTCTCAAATCCGAAACAGTAGGAAGTTTACTTTGTTTTTTATTTTAATATACACATAATATACGTTTGTTCTAATTTGTAAAACTATTCTTTACAAGCTCTGTGATTCTAAATGTATTTATTTTTGGCTTGAGACCTAACCTCGGAAAACAAATTATACAACTTTTTCCACTTTAATCCCTATTGTTTTGTTTTTCTCGACATTACCAACATTCTATTCGCAGTTCCCCATGGATATGGGTACCACAGGTTGGTAACCTATGCTGCAAAAGAACAGAAGTATGCAGGTTACTGAGTAATTAGATAATTTTAGAAGAATGTAATTAATTTTAGGCAGCAAATTATTTTGCTTATTTGAGACTAAGCATGTGTTAAGCCTGTCATTTCCAGATCACTCCAACTCGCTCCGTTCCATATTTCAGCCTATCTCTTCGCGCAAATCATTCACGGCAGCTCCACTCAAGCTCCTCCTCTCGCTCCACTGTCAAGTGTAAAAATTTTTAATTCTAAAAGTCAAACTAATTATTTGAATACCTAGAGAATGTTACCGAAAAAATGTGACACAGAATGATAATTATTTATCAAATATACGTAAGTTGAAAATGCCCTGGATTTTTACACAGTACTGAAGTTTCCTCTTAGCCATTGGATGTAATATCATTTTTGGTGCAGTCCGAAGTTCTTAATAAGGATGTTTTTTATATTATGCTGTCCATCTGAATAACCATCCCTTCGATCTATCTGAATAACCAGCAGCCTAGACAAATAACACTGGCTCTGTGCCTGAACGCATAATAATGACCACTATGAGAGGTACATGCGACGAAGCCCTCCTTGTATTTTAGGGGCAGTTCCAGAAATCGTCAATGTGCCAATAAGAGCAACACCACCATTATTGTAGCAACAAGGGATGTAACACCCCTTTTAAATTTCCGGCTGCTTCTCATCCCTATACCGCAGTAATATACGATTTAAATGTTTATTTTAAATATAAAAACAAACGCGAGCTGGCACATAATTAAAGAAACTGTTATTATAATTGTTGCATTCCAATGCCTTGCGATGCTTTTTTCTATTGTCGCTGTTTGGAAACTAAAATAAAACTGCCAACCGCTAACAGCCAATTTTCGAAGTCTTATCAACATTCTATCCGAGCATTGCCAGATGCATTCAAATACCACTCACAGCCAGATACATCGCGTCATATCAAATATCATAATTCGAAGCAACATTTTATGCATCAATATTTATAATAAATATTACGGGTTCTAAAATATTTCACTTCATTGTAATTTCCCACGGGAAAAACTAAAATGCTCACTTTTAAAAGCAAATCTTTTTGTTTAGAATTGCATTTATCCGTAAAGAAAATCTGCAAATTGGAGTAACTGTCCATTTCGAGAGAGAGACCTCTCCAATCGCTTTCATATATTGTTATTTCCCCCTTTGAAATCAAGTGGCACTATCATTGCGCCTTTTAGCTACCTGCACATATTCTCAAAATTTCGGCTTCAATCGCCTAAAGCATGAATTCCGATCTCCAGAATCCAGAGTCACAAGATTATCTTTATTCTTTAATTCATATTAGGCACCTTTGGCTGCCAGTAGTCCAGCTCACGGCCGCGTTATTATCCGGATCTTCAAAATATCCGGATTTATGCCAATGAATGAGGCGAGAAAGAAATTATATTCTTGAAAATTCGTTTTTTAATTGAGTTGAATTATCCGTATGTCTGCTAGGCATATTGGCTCCGGTGAACGAATTTTTCAAATATTGTCAATTTGTACAAATCTTAGAGGGAGGCTGTACAGTTTTAAAATAACTGCTGAACGTAAAAATATTCCATTTCATCGTGTCCAGAATTCTAAGAAAAATAAAATAAAATTTATAGTACTTTCCCGAATAAAATAATCTCATCCCAAAATATTTTCCGATAAAATTGGGATGAGAAAGTGGATTCAAAAAGAAATGGTTTAAATCGCCTATCGAACGAAAACAATCATTCCATTGGAGAGCATTTTCAAATTTGAATGCCTGATATTCACCATGCAAACATACTAAAATTATGGCTGTAACTTGTACATATGTTTCAGTTAATGTGGATATTCGGTTACTATTCATAATAACCGCGGTAATTGCGCATAATAACAAAGTAGACCTATAAAGTGGATAATTTATGAGAATTTACCACATTAACCGGTTATTATGCATGATTACCCATGAAGTTTGGTCAATGTGATTAATTAAATTGACATGTGATCTCACTTTCCAAAATTTATTGTTAAGTGTGATTAATTAAGCAAAATTTATTATTTAATACAGTTGAAAGTTAATCGCTTAAAGTTAAATCTTTGCGGAACCAAAGTATTTGTGGGTTGTCTTTGCACTATCTCCTGTTTCAAATGTTTAATTTCACCTGTAAGAGCGAAGCCTGCGGCATCTTAAATGGGCACCAGGCCGATATTTTTAATTTAAAAACATCCTATGGCTTCGATAGTAGCTGGAGCCGGAATCTAGTATCTTCGCTAGATCATTGAAAGTAAGGATTCTGCGTTTTTTAATTATTCAAGTGAAGTAGGAGAAATTTTGCTCGCGATGACTGCGGCATCTGAAATGGGCACCGGCCAGATTTTTTTAACGTAAATAAACATCCTTCGCCTTTCTAACAAAATTAGCCGGAACCTAGTAGCTTCGCTAGGTCTTTGAATGTAAGGAATCTGCGTTTTATAATTGCTGAAAGGAAGCAGGATAAACTGAGCTCGCGATGTCTGCGGCATCTGAAATAGGTACCGGTCAAATTTTGTTAACTTAAAATAACACCTTATGGCTTCGCTAGGGAAACGGAATCTTTATATTTATCGTTAACTGAAATTGATATATACTTTTCATGAAATTCCTCGAGTTTATTTTCCCTTAAATCAAAGAAGTCAAATCAGATTACTTGAATCGGCTTGAAATGTTATACATTTTAATTGTAAATAGCAACTGTACACGGTTTGCTTTCGTTATTCGCCAAATATCTTAAGAACTGATTTTATTTTTAAATGGGCGAGCCTAAAGCGTCCATTGTTTGATAAATAATGCAATTTATCTCCACCGGTACGATAATTCCGCTTATTTTCTTTGAAACATTGAAGATACCATATTCCCTAGTTTATCTTTAATATCATTAAAGGAATGATTGCACTACAGACACGGTTATTATGTCAACAAAGATGTATCTTTTCGGCAGGGTTTATTTTTGGTTCACGTACATCACACATCTGATTAAAAACAGACTTCAGATGTGCAAGGTAATATGTGTGAGTACAACGGAATCATTATGTCCAAAATGCTTTGACGGCGAAAATAGAATAATGGTACACAAAATATACCATCAGACATTTTTAAAAATAACTAGCTGATGTACTCGGCGTTGCTCGGGATAAAAATATTTTCAAGTCCAAGTACTTATAGCACTTTTAATTTAATAAAAAAGTGTTTCGCGGAAGCGTCTTTCGTTGATTTTCGTTAATTTGCTGAAACTTTTTGACTAGAAGTGAAACACCCTTTTTCTTTTTTCTCTCCTTAGTTTGAACCACTTGGCAGGAATCTCGTATTCCTTCGTACTCAATTTTCCCCTCCCCATCATTGCTACGGCAACAACAAAAACTGTTTCATATCTTGGATTTTATTGACATTATCCGAAGTATAATCCTCTTCTCTTAAGAGTTTTTGTCACTGACCGGAAGAAACCTCATAGTGTCCATTCTTTATCTCCTTAGGCCATCTGCCTCCGTTAGGAAGTGGGCTCAACAATCTTGAAGGATTTTACAAACTTACTATGATCATAAAAAAATTTGTAAAATTAAATGAAACATCACAGAAAGAGAGTAACTGGCATCGTTAAATTGTAGCGCAAACATACTGAAAGTGGTTTATGCTACGAAATAAAAGCTAAATGAAATTTCTGCCTTTCTGTTAACATTCAGAGAAAACAATATTTTTATCATCTCTTTCACAATGGAAAAAATTCCGGAAGGAAGGATTTGATAAAAAGATGATTTGGTTTGAATTTAATTACAATAACAGAGGGCATTGTTACAAATTGTCCATGAAATAAATTTGAAATGTTTAATAATTTAAGTAAAGAAACGCATGACTTTAAAATTGAAACCATTAAAAATAGAAATTTCTGCTCTTTAAGATAGTAAGTAAATAATCTACGTGCAATATATTTTTCAGAAATTATTGCTATTGCCAAAAAACTGAAATAAAACGCCAAAAACTGTCTTAGTTTTCGTTATTTAATTAAATATCTTAGGAATAATTTTTTTTGAAAAAGTGGAATTAATCAAGAAACGGACCCCAGAATTGCATGTGCAAATTTCTTGTCAAGACTATTCACTTTTTAGGAGTTCGTTCGATAGATATACTGTTAATACATCTTTTTCCTCCTCTCTTCGTCCTCTTCCTACGATAGTAACCGGCACGATGTGTATTGTCATTTCCCAATCATTCTATTACAGTAAAAAAAAACCCGCGGCAATTCGATAGCGTTTAAAACAGAAACGTGTATATATAGTTAGATAAAACAAACTAATTAAAAAAGTGGTAAAAAGTATTATTAATGTATTAGTTCGCATTTGTGTGCATCTCAAAAACTAATATTTGATTTGATTTGAAAAAGGGGTTTGGGGGATTACAAAGGCTATTATCCCCCATTCAATCCAAAGTTCTTTTCATTCCATAATGAAAAAAGAAAGGAAAATTGCCATCAGAAGATGGTCTAGAACTATTGCCTACCTGATTCGGTCAAGACAGAAAAAATAACGCCCTCCTAGAAGGACTTCCAAATTTGTTTTAAAAAACCGGAGTTTCCCAAGAAGCATCATGAACATTTGCCACTGAAAGAGTGCTTCCCAGGCAGCAAAGACTAATCGGTAAATAGTTGTCCAAGCGCCTCCTTGATTGGTAAATGATCGGCATATCTCAAATGAATCGTTTTAAGATCGCCCCGATGCCGCGCTGCGACCTTCCTTCATCAGAAGAACAACAAAAGATCGGAAACACGTCGTAAGCGGTGGGATTCTTTTGCAGATGATTGGTTATTGGTCGGCTAGGGGATGTCCATAAATGATGTTACACTTTTTTTCAATATTTTTGACCCCCCCCTCCCTCCCCCTTGTCACATGTCACACTATATTACATAAATATATTTGCAGTTCAGAAACAAAGCACTTCATTATAGATCATATTTCAAATTTTATTTTTAAACTTTAACTATGTGTTTTAATGACATTTATGAGCATAACAATAATAATGTTTATATGTGTACTTAATTTGTATGAAATAAGATTAAGGTTTACAACAAAAAATCTAATTAATATACAATAGAAATAAAATATTAATATAAAAGAGCAATTGTCAACAGTAGTATTTTGGAAATTGAAACGGAATTTGATATATTTTGCTTTAAATCTTATATTTACTTTATGAACTCAAAATACTCTTAAACAGATTTAAATTAAAAATAAACGCGCCTCATTACTTCTTTGTGCCACTACTAGTTCCACCACTCACCCAGGCGGGGCGACGTATCTTTTGTTGGAGATCTCAAGTTCGTGGCAGGGGGAGGTTTGCTTAATGGTGAGGAATTTCTGCTGCTACCATATTCTTAGGCCTGTACATTTCAATATTTATATTTAATAAAATCAATAAAGTTTACAGGCCTTAGATACAAAAAAGTATTAGTGTTGATGTATTTTAATATTGGTAATCTTGAACATTTGTTTATTTATTTCAGATATACATACTTATAATGTTTCCAGAACTCCTGGATTTTGTTCCAATTTGATAAAATGTTTAAAAAATTAAATATAGACTTTTTTCATAGTCACATAGAGCAGAAAGAGAAAGCACAAGTGTTTTTTATTTCTTATTTCATCCGTATGATGATAAAACATAAATTAAAAATGAAGAACAATGATTTGGAACCCAATTCTTTCCATTATGCTCAGAATTTTGGGTTTATTATAAATGTTATTAATTTGTAATATTTTGTAACTTATTATGTGTGCTCAATAAATCAGTTTGATATTATTTTGTGTCTTTGACATTTATTATAATATCTTGGTGCAAAGCTGAACATTTATTTTTTCTGGGGTTATAAAAATTCATAAAAATGAACTTTACAAAAGATTTTTCTGTATCAAAATTACATTCTATACTTTTTTATCTATAATAAGAATGAATGTGAAGATATGAAAAATAATTATAACCTGAAAAAGATACAATATTGACTTAATTAACAAGAAATAATCTCCTGGGGAGTTTTAAAAAAAATATGATTTGAAAGAACTTTTATTGAAAAAGAATAAATATAATTTATTTATTTGAAAAATATTTTATATTTCTTAAATTATATATCCACATGTTTTAAATTATTAGTACTCTACAAAGAGGGTAATTATTTTCTGTTTTTCTAGGAAAAGAATAAATATAATTTGATTTGAAACTTCTTATTATACTTCTTAAATTATATATCCATATGTTTTAAATTATTGCTAAGCAATTAAGATACAAAGAGCGAGATTCAAATTAGTGAGAAAAATGTTATTTCAGAAATATATTATTTAGGCTGTAAAATTAACAAGAAAAAAGCTATTCTTAAATTTAATAATCGTCGCAAAACGTTAAAAATTCAATAAAAATAATGGCTATAGGAATTGAAATAACTGTTTACATTGTTGTAATGACGATAGGGAAATTCTCGCGTCACAGTTACGTAGTGCGATTAGTTCCCACTGTCCCAAATTGATGGCGTACTGTCTATGTGAAATGCAATGTTAAAAATGTTGCCATTTTTGTCTATGGAAGTGAGACCTCTGTAACTCTTTCTCTGTGGCAATAAGGTTCCAAAGGTTTATCTTAAAATTATGTCTAAAGGGCAAAAAAGTATTGCCAAACAAATGTAGTTGTACAGGAGGATGACCGTTTAGCAAGGGTGGCAGTTTAGAGAAGTCTCACTGTGCTCATCTTTAATCAATTCTTAAAAAGTTTTAACAAACATTAGAACTCCATTTTTTTAATTTTCTACTTCAATGCATATCACCTCCATAATTTGGTCAATACTCATTTTCAACACCCTGTCTATATCAAAGATGTCCTTACAGACATATCAACGCACAGCATAAACCATTGAAGCTAGGAATATGAAATCTGACATGTTGTTGCCTCTTAGGTAGTTGGTACCCACAAAGAATTTTTTTGCATTTTATTTAATAAAAAAATGTCTGAAATTTTAATTTTTCCTCCATCAGAACTTCGGAGCATGTAATTCGAAAAAGTAACTTTTACAGCGTCGTGAACACATAATTACCACTCCTGAAATAAAAAAATGGTGAAATTGACAACCTTTGTATGAATGAATGAAACAACCGACAGGAATATTTGGTCTGAAAATTTAAAGCAGTATTAATCTTGTATTTGAATTTCTTTTTCTTAATGTACACTATGCTAATTTATATACTTAGAAATACTTTATTCAACAGAAACAGTTTTCAAGATATTTAATAATAAAATATATCATCAACATATTTTTTTATCTTAGACCACTGCTATTTTCTTTATGTATTAAAGCCATTGAAATTTCATTATTTATAATTAATGCAATCAATAAAACACATAATTTACACACTTGAAATAAAAATAGTTAATTTGATTTAAATTTATGTATCTACGAGACTTGGACCACCTTTATATGAATGAATGAAACAATTGTCTGGAAATTTGGTATGAAACTTTAAAGGAGTATTAATCTTATATCTGTAAGACTTTTTTTAATGTACACAATGCTAATTTATATACTTAGAAATACTTTATTCAACAAAAACAATTTTCAAGATAGTTAATAATAATATATATCAACAATCATTTTTTAATTATCTTAAACCACTGCTACATTTCTTTATGTATTAAAGCCATTGAAATTTCATTATTTATAATTAATGCATTCAATAAAACACATAATTTACACACCTGCAATAAAAAATGATTAATTTGATTTAAATTCATATATCTACGAGACTTGGACCACCTCTATATGAATGAATGAAAAAGTTGATAGGAAATTTGGTATGAAACTTTAAAGGAGTATTAATCTTATATCTGTACGACTTTTTTTAATATACACAAGGCTATTTTAAATTCTTTATTCAACAACAACAATTTTCAAGATATTTAATAATCAAATATATCAACAATCATTTTTTAATTATCTTAAACCACTGCTACATTTCTTTATGTATTAAAGCCATTGAAATTTCATTATTTATAATTAATGCATTCAATAAAACACATAATTTACACACCTGCAATAAAAATTGATTAATTTGATTTAAATTCATATATCTACGAGACTTGGACCACCTCTATATGAATGAATGAAACAGTTGATAGGAAATTTGGTATGAAACTTTAAAGGAGCATTAATCTTATATCTGTACGACTTTTTTTTAATATACACAAGGCTATTTTAAATACTTTATTCAACAAAAACAATTTTCAAGATATTTAATAATCAAATATATCAACAATCATTTTTTAATTATCTCATACCACAGAGCTTATAACACGAAATAATTCTTTTTTCTCAAAGGAACTGAAATTGACTAAGGAATATGCATCATGAATTTGACATTTTTAAAAAAATGTGGCCTTTTAAAGAAAAATAAAAGAAGAAGAGAATTTTTTTAAATAAAATATTGTTATCATAAAAAGTGTAAAGATAACTTAGAAACTGACTCATTGTAAGATATACAGAAAGGTTTCAAAATTTATTTTGTCAAATTAATTAAAAAATTGCTGCAGTATCCTAGCATCCTGAAGACAAAACAGCTCTAACATTAACAGACTGCCTGAAAAAACAACAAATTTCTAGTAGATTCCATTTATATCACAAACACACACCATTTATATTTATTAAAGGCTCCACTTCATTATAATACATGAATATTATGAATCAAATATTCACCTTCAGTCATTAACAATTAATTTTCTTATGTGAAGCTGCGTTAAATAAAACAGATCAAAATATTTTGATAACTTTACGAAATTAGTATTAGCTAACATGCTTATTAAACAAATTTCCTAAATTTTATTTATACAAATAAGAATGAATAGTTTAATTTGCTTCTTGAAAATGTATGTTAAAAATAAATACTAATAAAAATAAGAATGTTCTTAAAAGAATTGAAATGTGCATAAAGATTCTATACTAAGATACTGAATTATTTCTAAGATACAAGTGGTAGTATGCAATAATAATAAATAAGTGTAAATATTAAAAAAACTAGAGACATTTAATCTTTCATTTTATTCTATTTCACAGTAAGCATTTGTAAAAACGCTTGCTTCGGATATAACTAAATACACATACTAAACACACATCTCAGCATTACTTCAACTTAGAGCACAAAAAACAGCAACAATTTTCATACTATAAAAACACAACTAAAACTTAGCCCTCAAAATCCAAAGCAGCTAAAAATGTTACAAACTTTTATCCTTTTATTTCTACAATACAATTACAAATGTATAATTTATGATTTTGAGCTGTATTTCAATATTAAATTACTGATAAAACAATTTTAACTTGTAAATTACTTTGACATTTCACAATACAGCATAGCAATAATTATAATAAGTTTTTCTGAGAGTAATAAACAAAGGTTCCATTAATAAGTTTTAAAATTATTTTATTTAACAAGTGATATTATGTAGCAATAAATATCAAAATACACCACTGCAAAAATTTTAAAGAATGCATGCAGATTTTTGTCAGATTATTCGATATTATATGCACTTTAATATGCTTCAGCAATTGCACAAAAATAAAGCAAAATTTCATTATTTTATATAGAAAAAGTGAAAAGAATTTTAAATATTGGAAATTATTCAGTTATTTAATTTGAATTCAAGAGTTATGGGATTTGAGGAAACAAAAGCTGTTACCCCCTTCAGCTATTTAAGTAACCTCTCATAAAAATTTTGAAACGCATTTTAAACTTACGGTTCTCATCTAAAGGAATCTTGAATGAGAAAGTAGTCAAATCCTTAGAGAAAACTGGGATAATCAATAATATTGATTGAAAATAAAGTATTGGGCTTAATTCTAAAAAAAACCGACTATAATAAATAATCTGGGGAATATGATAATCAGCAGTAAGAATGAAACCGTCAACCCAACATGGTGGTGTTTCGGTTGCTTTTCGTTCGATACACAATAAATGGTGCCGTGTTATGGTTTGTAGTTCTTCTCATAAACACCGTCCAGCGTAGGTGGCGCTGCGATAGTTAACCAAGTTAAATGTCGGAGTGAGACATTTGGTACTCTTCCTCTGTGCTTATTACAAAGCAAATTCCTTTGGAAAAACGGTTCTTTAGTCCCCGATACTTCAGCAAAAAATCCCTAAATAATTGTAAATAGAGAATGCATTAAATTTTGATTGAAAGTCCACCATCTCTTATGTTTCCGATAAATACCATAACTCAGGAATGGACAATCATAGGGAAGTGTTTTGGGTGCCAAAGGTTTCTGTTTTGGAAGATGAATTTATCACAGAAATAAAACGTCTAAATGGGATATTATATACAATTTTTATTAACATAAATCGGATTTTTAAAAAATCGGTCCCATCATATTTAACCACATTGTAAGCGCATAACGTTAACAGAAGAGGATTTTATTCTGAGAATTTGATCATTTTAAAATTACTTGTTGTGTAATTTTAAAATCACTTGTTGCATCATTTTAAAATTACTCTGAGAGAAGATTTTCATATTTCAAATTGTAATTGAGATTGAGTGGGTATAATTACCAAATCAAAACGGAATAAGAAAAGTACACATAGGCAATGTGTTACCCGAACTGCATCTCGTCGTGATGGTCATTTATTTTAGTGGAAGACATTTGCAATGGGGTCTTTTAGCTCGTTTCATAGAGCTGGAGTTTTATTAAGTTAGATTCAAATGAAGACAGATATTGTCAATGCCGTAGCGAAGGTAAGTGGCGCCCGGGACATCATAATTTTTCACCCCTCTTCTTCCATCATCATCATTGACTTAGACTATTTAAAGGGCACTCAGGATTATCCCTGATCGCTAGTGACTTTAAAAATTGACATCAGCGCATTAACGTTTTGTCACCATGGCCAGTGGCGCATTGAGAGTAAGCGGCGAAGGGTAAATAATATGATTTTTTATCTTAGTTTTCATCAGTGGCTTTAAAAGCGTAAAAGGGAACAAGGATATTAAATTACTATTACATTCCATAATCATATTTGGCTTTAAAAATGGCATAAACGCAACAATGTTTTGCCTCCGTGTCGCTTCCTAATACTGGCGGCCGGGGCATCTAAACCACACTCGCCCCCTGGGCACTGCACCACAGGATATTCTATCGTATCCGAATCTCATCAACATTACTGCGTTCTTCGTTCTAATGTAAGCATAATATACGTTTGTTCTAATACACAAATTTTTTTTACAAACTCTGTGTTTCTGAGTGTAATATGTATTTTCTTGAGTTCTAATATATATTTTCTTGATTTCTAATATATATTTTCTTGATTTCTAATATATACTTTCTTGATTTCGATAGAGAGATCTCTCCGATCGCTTGGATCTATTGTTCGTTCCCCTTTCAAATCAACTGGCTTTGTCTTCGCGCTTTTTAGCTGCCTGCACAGATTTTCAAAGAGTAAGGATTAACAAAGTTTCGACGTCAAATGCCTTCCGATATAACGAATAGACGAATCCAAACTCGCAAATTTATCTTTACACTTTATTTCTTATTAGCCACCTTTGGCGACCAGTCGGTTCGTTGGGATTGTTGCAATAAATTCTTTCATAATTTAGTCTTAATGGTACCCTCGCCAAAGAACCTTTAAATTTCAAATTTTGATGGACATTTAACTCTGCTATTTTAGAAGCATTACATCACTGTTTCTGAAAGAAAAAGTTTATTTGGATGTAAATTGTTTATTTAAGCAGTTGAACGGACCTCTTTTACAATTCTAGTTCTCTCCTATTTCTCTGTGTGTAGGGTTATCATACGTCCGGAGAGTTCGGATTTCAAGCTTAGCGTCCGGATCTTCAAATTGTACGGATTTACATCTATGAATATGGCGATAGAGAAGTTAATTCGCGAAAATCCGTTATTTAAATGCGTGGAATTGTCCTTATGTTTGCTAGGCAAATCGGCTCCGCTTAACGAATTTTTTCAACTATCGTGTATTTTGACTGATGTTAGGGGGAGTCTGTCCAATTTTAAAAGAACTGCTAAACGTCAAAAGTATTCCGTTTCATCGTTTCCAGGATTCTCCGAAAAAAAATTATAGGTCTTTCCGGAATAAAATCATCCCATCTGAAAGATATCTTCCAATAGAAGGAACATGAGGAAGGGGATACGGGAAGAGATGGGTGTGCCGATCAAACGAAGACAACCGCTTTATTAGACAGTAGGGTATCTGATCGACAATGAACCACCTTACCAGGTATCGTGGCATTAACTTTTATATATACTCAGATTACACGATTGCATAAAAATAGTGGTAACAAATTTTGCCCGTTTTCTCATTTCCCCTTGCTTTTGTTTCCACTATTTAAAACCTTTAAAATTTTGGTATCTTCTTGAACTCCATTTTTTAAACTTTATTTGTGTTTGCTTGAGAAATTTTTATTTCTGTTTTCTCAGATCTTATTTCAAAATTTAACACATTACCTCCTGTTAAAAAAAACTTAATTCTTCTCCAGTATCCAAATGCTATATCCATATTTTTTCCCACAACAAGGTAAACTTGAATAACATTTTTATTAAATTTTATTTACTTTTTGGAAAGTGCACGAAGAATTCTAATCTAAAAATTCTTAAATGATCACTAGATGTTTTTCTTAAACTAAACTTCGAAGTAAGGTTTACATTTTGGAATAGCTCCTTTGTGATTTAGCACATATGTAGCAGTGAGATTAGCTTCACGTTACTATTTCTTTAATAATTTTTTTGAATGGATTATGGATCTTGTGGTCTGAAATCTCGTTTCCGTACAGTAGCAGCATTTTCCTTTGGGATATAAGTCATAGTTTTGTCGGTGATTTCACACTTATCAAACATTTATAATTTCTTATTGAAATAAATAAAGATAAAGAAAGAGGTTTCAAGCTAGAGTAATTTTCACCATACGAAAAAAATAATGCAACATTATTCAAGTTTAAAAAACAAACGATGTTGTACGATTTGAAAGTTTAACACCGAAAATAATTTTAATTGAAAAAATTATATTTTTAATGATTTCAATTAAATTGTCGCACACTTGTTCTCTAATTTAAAAAAAAATTGTAAAACTAGCTAATCCCGTACAGACATTCTGCTCTGCATTATAAATGCGCCATGCATTTTCAGTCAAGTTGACGCATTCTGGCTCCTGACGCTTCAACTGCCCAAAAATACAGCGCGCATAAACTATCGCCATGAAAGAATTTGAGCCAAGGTGGCAATTCAGATTTTCCAGAAAATTCGGCAAGACAAAAAGTGATTTGAAACTTAAGATACAATTAAGCCTATTTTCGCGTTCAATTAAACTTTCTGTTAGACGCCAACTTCTGTCAACAGTATTTCTTTTAGATCTGCTTTCCTCCGACTGAATCGAGTTTTCGAAGACTCGGCGAGACCTCTTCCGAGCATTTCTAATTATATTTTGCAGCTCCATTAAAAATATAAGCGAAGGTTGAAAAAATGTTCAATTAAACAGACTGAAAGTTTGTACAGTGGTTTGTTTACATTTAATTGTTGCCATTCGACAATAAGTAATAAGCTAGATTTCTGTGCCACGCATGTTAGCGTTTTATATATAAAGATAATATTAGGCATAATATACAACTGTACTATTATAGCTGCAATAAATTTCAAATCATTTTCATTCCTAAAGAAATATTTTATTATGTATTTCTTTTCCATTGTTGAAAGCTAAGATTATATCCTACTGGATTTTCTTTTCTTTTTTTTTTTAATTTTTCTGCAAAATCTGTATGAAAATCCTGAAAATGGTAAGTTTATTAAGAAATATATCCAGTAAGCTGAAGGATTATGGTTGTTTTTTTATCAGCGTTTTTTAAACCACTTAACATACTGCTGGACGTAAAATTTGCAATGCTAGTTTAATGTTGAAATCAAACGCATATGTTTAAAAAGCTGTTGAAAATTTAGGAATCGAAAAAGAAAATAAAGTACTACGTCTTTTCACAAAAAAATGACGATGATAAAATTTATTGAAGTTTATTCTAAAGAATACAACCATGAACTTTATACAGAAAACAACAATCCCTATCTACATCAAATTCCATCTCGTATTATTATAAACATTTCGTCTCGTTTCTCTTACTTATAAAATTTCTTTTTCTTCTTACTGTCTGCTTTTACAGCTGACATTAAAAATATTAATCGCACGCAACTCTGAAAGGTTTTGGTGTTCATTTATAATTCAAACCTGCAACAGCAAATTTTACACGAGGAATAAGGAAGTGAAATTAGCGCCGACAACGTGCAATTAGATACTATATGACACGGACTCCATTACAGGCGTTCATATAGTCAAGTAACAGAACAGGTACAAGGATAGGAAAAGAACGCGGGTTAAATGCCTATCGTAATTTCTGAATTACACTGGCATGTCAAAACTTCAAACGATGAAAACTGTGAACTTCATTATAAAACACGTGCCAGAACACATAATGTTATACTTACACGTTTTATTATGTTACTATGAATCTGGAACAGTTTGCGGTTTAAATGTTTATAATTGAACTTATTTCTTTTTTATATATATTAACTTTTAAGTTAAGAACAGAAATGCGCATGAAACATTTATAAATCTTTGCAGAATATTAGGAAAAATATTTTCCCTTAAGAAGTAGGTATGTGAAATACGATTTTTTTTTTCTGTATTTGCCAGCAAAGGTATATCAATTCATCGTGTAATGGGCAATTTTTAATCTTATTAATCCTTCAGTTTAATTATATGAAGTTCTTTAGCTCTACACTCAAGGAAGTGAATGTGATTCAGAAAAAGTTCATGTGTCCACAAGACCTTGTATCAATGTTAACAAAGAGGTAAAATTACGAGCTGTCCATCCCATAAACTTCAGATTCTCTAAGCGTGTGCTATTTATACAAGATTGTTATATGCTATGAATGTTGCTCTATGTGTGAACGTTGAAGTTCTTATATGCTATATGATTTTTTGCTTATCTTTCCAAAATCTCTAAAACTTATTAGTTAACCATTGTGGTTATGGGTAACAGAAGAATCGGGGGAGTCATGTTATGTCTCATATTATTCAAAAACTTGTAGACCCATGTGGGCTTTAAAAAGGAATTACTTACTTTATTCGGATTGCTAGATGGAAAATTTTTCTATCAAAACTTAAATGTGGGCCAGTTTTACCAAAAAAGCAAATTAACTTACCATATATAAAGCAATAAAGCAATTAATAACCATATATTGGAGCCAATACTCAGACATAAATCAGATGGTACTCAAGTTCTCTAATGTTACTTAAATAACAAATATTGCCACACATTCCCTTTAACACGAGTCTGTGGTTCATTTCCTTGGATCAATTTTTTTACTCACTTCTTGATGGAATTCGAATACTGAAATTTTGTACAGATGAGGGTTTTCGGCGATAAACAACCATTTTATTATGTAGTAAACTCTCGATTTTCCAAGAGCGAATTAACCCGGAAGAGGAGTAAGAGGGAGATAATCGTTATGGACATGAAATATTGAATAACGGGACTGTGCAAAGTGAATCACTCCCGCAGTAGAAAATGGCAGCCATACACACCGAAGGAGCGGAGTGTAAGTCGCGGTTCTCCGCGGAAATATTTCAAAACTCGTCTTGATTACTAAGAACAAGTGGGCTCTTTCCCTTGATCGATGAAACTTATAAACTCAAAGACAAATATTATACAAGCTCTACTCGGTTCACTCTCTACGTCGAGGACACTGTGCGTTCTAGCACAGTTATAATAAAAATATTAAATATTGCTTCTAAAGTTTTAGTTTAGAAGAGCAGATTATTAAGTTAATTTGCTTTGGAAGAATATTTTCCTTGGTATTGTACGCATCGAGATGACAAATTCATCATTCAACATAACAAAGAAATTTAGGAGAGTTCTAAAACAGAAGATAAGAGTTTCGATATATAGAGAGAATCCTGAAAAAATTATTTAGATTTATTAATAACGAAGACGTTTCTCTTCAACATCAATTATCTGATTATCCACATTAATACAAGCAAGCTGAGCAGTCATGAATTAAATTACTTCTCCTCCTTCCTAAAAGGCGTTTCGAACTTCCTTTAATTTATTTATTTGAACTTTGAATCCCTATCCTTTCATTGTTTCGATAGAATTTGACAGCACTCTTCACATTCGTATTTAAGACATCGAAAAGAAAGATTGATCTATATAAACTCAGAGGAATGCTTTGCAAGCCCTCTTTGGTTCGCTCGGTACGGTAAGAACACTGCGCGTGCTTGCACATTTATTGGGAAAATTCAGGTATGGATGAGGTCAACAGATTTGCTTAAGGAAACAGAATAACATTTATTTGCCTTGGAAGAAATCTTTTTTTGTTTTCTAGGCATTTAGAAAAAAAATCATCATTCAAATGAAAAAACAAAGAAATTAAGGAAAGTGGAAAAAAGTTACATAAGAGAATAATTACATATAGAGAAAATCCTGAAAACAACTTATTTAGAGTTATTAATAAATAAGATACTTTTCTTCAACATCAACTCTCTGATCATTGACATAAATGCAAGCCAGATGAACGTCATAACACAAATTACATCCTCTTATTATATGGTGCTTAGAACTTTCTGTAATTGATTCTTTCCCACGTTGAATCCATTTTTTTCATGCGATAAAATTTTATAGCAGGGTTAAGATTCATATTTAAGACATCGAAAAGAAAGCTCAATCTAAATCACACTCGCTTGTTTACGTTTGGGAAGTGAAATGGCGTCTTGAATTATTATAGATTTTGCTAATGCGTATAGCTAAATAACACATTTTCAGTCAGCCGCACAAGAGGAACGTTTAAATAGAAACTAAGAAGATAGTTACTGCGGTGAAAAAATAATAATTAGAAATCTAGGCAGCACCATTGGTGAAGGGTTACTGAAAAGACATCACTGAAAGACGAATTTACTGATTCATTATGAGCAGTAATAAATTAAACAAGTGACAACTTTTCATTAAGATATATTATACCAACTCTTTCAATTTTTTTATTTTAATGGCAATTTACTATCTATTTATAAACAACTTAAAATATAAGAGAAAATAGTTCCTTAGGTAAAATATACAAAAATGTTCAAGTTATAAGGTTCATCATGAGGTAAGCGTCACATGACTATTCTAAAATGTGTGTATTAATAAATAATAATTGGCTGAAAAACTTTATTTTCACTTCAAAGCTCCTGGCCTTTTTATTGCAGAACAAACTTCTTAATTCTTCTCTTTTATTCAATACTTAAGATGATAACCATTTCATTAATGTTACTTTTTTATGGTCCTGTAGAAAGAGCAGACACGGAGACACAAAATTTTACTATAATCCATTCAAATAAAATTATTTTATAAAATTAAAAACACTGCTCAGTTGTCATGCATTCTAATTATGATTGGCACACTCACCTCAGACGCTTCCTACTCAAGCACTAATAATTAGAATTCTAATTAATTAAAGATTAAATAAACTGCCTTTTGTGAAGATCGTTAATTAAAATAGATAAAATTAATTTGAAATTCTAAATAATTTATTAACTAATATGGTGATTACATAAGCCTTCTTTATTTTATTTATACAAATGAGTATAAAAATTATAATTATTCTCTGGAAAATATCTACATTATAAGTAAATATTAAAAAAATGAGAAGATTCTCCTTAAAATGCAATTAAAATTTGTGGAAAAATGTCATGTAAAATACAGATTTATATTACACACGTGTAATAGTGGATTTTAATAATAAATTAATATAGCATCAAACAGTTTAGTTTAGTTTAGTTATATTAACGTCCCGTTTTGAAGCAACACGAGGGCTATTTTGGGACGGACCTCGTAATTTTGAACCTCGGTCAGATGACGAGGACGACACCTGAGCTGGCACCCCCCTCTCCAAACTTCCACGCCACACCAACGGGAGGACGTTTGACCACTACGTATGATTTAACGTGCAACAGGCATAGCATCAAACAGACTGCAGATATTCTTCATTAGTTCTTTAATTTAGTTGTGTTTCACAAGAGGCCGTTTTTAATTTAGAGAGCTTTATGCAAGCAATGTATTCTTAATGTACATCTGAGAATTTCTTAACTATTCGCACAAAAAAATTTTCATACTGTAAAATGCCATCTTATATATCAACTCTTCGAAATCAAACTACTATAGAAAATACTTTAGAAAACTTTATCCTAAGGATTGTAATTTATAATATACAATGGTAATTCTATAAACATAGAATATGAATCAAATTTCAACATTATTGAAAAAAGAATTACAGCTCTGAAATTATTATAACACATAACAATATATATTTTGACAGTAATATTCAAAGGATTGATATCTTTTAAAGTGATTTGTATTCCCTGATCATAATTTTTCAGGAATAAAATACATGACTATAAAATATTTAAAGAATTAGTGTATAGTGAGTCTGCAGAATTATTGTGTATGATGAGGCGATTTAAAAGTCTGCGGGAATTGTATGTAACAAACGAAAGTTCATTATTTTATTTATAAGTGAAAATATGGTAAAAACTTTTCATTAAAGTAAATCTTCTTTAATAAGACGCATTTAAACTAATTTGTTCTTAAGAAGAGGAATATGGAATATCGTGAATAATATGGCAGCGACGTTGGGTTTCCATTTCAAAAGGCGGAAATCATATTGGCATATAAAAATACGGAATCAAACTTCTGGCACTCCTTATTCGATTGCATAGACGTGGTAAGAAAAGTTATACCACTATTTTAAAACAGAAAATTTCTATTTTAAATTTTAAATTTTTTAAGCGAATGCACCGTTCAATTCTTTTTTGTTTTTCTTTAAGTTAAAGTCTGAATTTTTATATTCGGGCTGGTAAACCCAAATGCAGAAATGCCAAATTAAAAGTATAGGCCAATCTGTACCTGCGGCTATTAACTGATGAATTAAGTAGTGTTGGGTAAGACTCTGCTAGACTTCGGTAGAAACAAAATGCAGTTTTTATTACCTTCAAGTGCGCTAAATCTAATACGTGCGTCTTGCTCATTAAACGAAAAGGAAAAGTTGATGTGTCTCTTCATTACTTTCTTTTTCATAATGCATGTGAATATAATTTGGGAGTTAGCGTTTAAAGAAATATAAGCTTGACAAATGTCGATATAATGTTTTTTCAATGCCGTGTGCTGGATTGGGATTCTTCGTGTCGGCCATATGCCGCTTTTCATAACGTATTTTTCAATTTTTTCTGTGCTGTGTGTGGTTATATATATGTACTAAAAATACAAATGAAGAAGTTACGTCCAGATTTAACTACAGATTTTTTTAGTATTTACTTATTATTTCGGGGGGTTTGTTACCTTTTTTAATATGTGAAGCTATTTTTCAAAAAAATATTAGTTCATTGCAGAATTAACCGCCTTAGCTTGTTTTCATACGATATGATGGTACGAAATGTGATCTGGAAGCAAACAAGAAAGAGAAAGGGCAGAGTTTTCTTCCTGGTAAGTAACGTAATTGAACAATTTAATGATCAAGTTTTAAGAAATTTCCTTCTTTTAGATATTTGACCTATCTCTTTATGAGAGTACATGCGAAATTTCTTTCATCCAGATAGTTTCGATTTTGAGTTACTGCGCTCTAATAGTTTAGCTTATTTAAGTTATAGTCACATCCCATTTTGAAGAAATTTGAAATGTCAGAATTAATTTGCACCAGGTGGAACCTGGAACACTTTAGCCAAGAAGCAGAGACCTTCCCACCTGACCACCGCTGCCGGCATGCATTCAGAAGGAGATTTCCCTTGATTATGAGAAACATTTTTGAGAAACATATAAATCAGATTTCATCCGTCTAGCGCAATGTCTTTTTGAGTTACGGTGGTTACAGCCAGTAAGACGCACGGATAGACAAAATTATAAAAATATGTTTTCCAGATATGTATTTGTGTGTCTTGGCGCTCTACAAGACAGACTATACTCACTTATGAGCAATTATTTCGAAAACTCTTTGTCAGCAAAACTAATTATTGCTCCACCTTTAAATTCATAAAATTATTTTATCGGTGATATCAATGCAGTTGTCGTCCAATTTTTTTTTCTTAAAATTAATTTGCATTGATTCGGATTCATTGATTTCAAAAGATATTTCACATTTCCTAATTTTATTAAGCATGTTTTTTATTCACATTTCATAAATAAAATTTTATTTATCATTTTTTCTAATTTGAACAATTTATAAATACCCAGTCTACTCTGTTGATTTGAAGGTGAAGGGAAATTCAAGTCCGTTATCTGAAACCAGTATTTCTGATACTGGTGAGTTCTGTATATCTAGAAATAAATGCCAGGCTCCTCCTTTCGATAGCTCGCCGCTGACGTCCTTTGCGGACATTTAACTTTCCAGAAAACTCAGATCAGGTTGGCGATTTTTATACACAATCCCATTGTTTCCAACTCTGTGCTTATTTAATGATATAAAACTTTATTTTTCATAATGTAATAAGAATTGCGTTTTGAATGGATGCATAATATACACATTTGTGTCCGAATTTTAGCCTCTATCCTCTTCGTTAACTTGGATTCCTACACCTCAATCTCGAGATCGGTAAACTGTGGCGCACATTATACACCGTACCTGTCCGCAAAGGATTTATATGGAAATTACATTCCTTCTGCCCTCGATTCCCACCCTTTCTATGCAAAAGTTATAGGCTTTAAATTTATGACAAAATAAAAATACTGCTCCCCCTTTTGCGTCGTTAATAATCAAATCGTTTCACAAAGTGTTTAAATATAGAACACAAAAAGGTATAGATTTATACAAGGTATCCACTATACACGTGGCCCAATAACTTATTTGTAAACCGTTTAAGAAAGGCGTATACTTCCAAGAGAAAAAAATGGCATAAAAAATTAAATTTTTTGTTACTTGAGAATTAATGTACTGCTGAAAAAATTAAGAAGTCTAAATTTTTATACAGTCACCAGATTCCTATTAGTCACATTTAACAAAATAGTTTTGACACACTAACATTTTTAAAAAACGAAAAAATAATACTACGTCCCTAAAATCGGTTTATAAGAAAAGAACTGACCGATTTATGAAGCTTTGAGTTTCGTTATTTTAAATTAAAAGCCTTGATAAAGAAAGTTCCTGCATATGTTTCAGAATCAGTTTGAAACGTTTAGATTTAACACGAAATATTCATTCGCGAGAATAATTTTGTAATTGTTTTCCTATCTGAAAAACTGTGTCTTATGAACCATTTCCTATGCACTATTTTAAAGCGAAAAACTGTCTAAAATCATTGAACTTTCATGTGAAATCGGCAGAGGCACATAGCAAAAGTGCTGTGGACAAACGAAGTTCTTGAGCTCAAGGGTTCCTTACATCAGAACAAAAATAGTGCTGAAAGAGGATACAGCACAAATTTTGCATCATTGTAGGTTTGACAGTGCCCTAGTGGAAGAATAACGAGATTTCAGATGCATGATAGTTGGCTCTGAGACAATTCAGGCATTTGTTTTTAAAAAAATTGAGTTTCTCAAGAAACAACTTGAACATTTGCCATTGAAAAAGTGTTTTTCTTTTGACTCTTCTAATATTCAAATGCTGATATCGATATTAATATTTTGTTTCTGTGAGTACATTAACATGCAGTACTGATATGCAATTTTCCTTTCTTGTGAAATTACTATATTATTAGTATGGAATATTTTTAAATATATTAATAACTGATAAAAAATTCCTTTAATATTTGGTCATGAATCACATTTGCCTGTAAAATATTTTCTCACAGCTAAGCTGAGACTGACTGACTGTAATGACACTTCCATTGACAGTAATTTTGTACAATCAGTCCATTTCAAATAAGATTTGAATTTCTAAATAGCATATGCGGAGAAGGAAAACATACAGAGGAATAATTCTTCACCCAATTCAGCAAAAATTTAAAACCCCAAATGATACCCAAAGATACCAGATGGTATTCAAAATACGTGAACGGCGAAAATAGATTAATGTTACATAAAATATACCATCAGACATGAGGAAGTTAAGAACTCGTGTCGTCGCCGGGATCAATGGACATTTATCAAATGCATATAAATTTTTTAGTGTATTCAAATTAATAAAGACCAAGAAAGTCTTTACCCTCTGACTGCGAAATTTTAAAAATTGCTTATTATCACTTAAAATCCGATGTTCAAATATGGGTGAACGAATCGCATTTGATTTATGTGAGAGCTTTATTAGTATAATTCGATTCAACGGTTTAATAATTCTAAGTAAACACAATAGTTTGCGAAAATCGCAGGTGCAGCAGAAAATTGACTTACTTCCAACCCGTGGAAATCGCGGTATAAGCATTCAGAGTGTTAAGAAAGAGGTTCCTGGGTCAAATGGAAAAATAATACAAAATTCTTGATGTTTAAAAAAACAATGTTGGAAATTTAAAAGCTATAGTGCACTATTAAAAGAACTTTAGCGAGAAGAGAATTTAACATGCCAATTCTAACGATAACCATTATTCTAGGGTATAACGGGTTCAGTTTGAAAACCTGATAAACAATCTATAAATGAAGCAAATCACCTGCTGCCACCGCACATGAGAATTTTCCCGATTTAAATTGAAACTCCAATACCAGAAGAAAAAAATGTTGCACCTGCAATTTCCGATGCATGGAGAAATCAAGCGTCATTAGAATATAAGTTAAGGCCCCACCCCTCTCAAGGAAAAAGAGGCAGGATTGTTTTCCTACCCTCTCCAAGCCATCCCGCTAAGGCTGAGGCCACGGCCCTAGCCCAGTTAGGCTCATACAGAAGTCATCTTCGATGGTTTGCAACTCAAGTACCTACTACCATAAAATAACTTTCAGAAATGATCTCCACAAGACCCAGCTAAAGCCCTGAATACGTCTCTTAAGTAGCGACACTCTTTTCCCCATAGACTTCGTGCCGCTTTCGATTTTGATTGGAAGTTGCCAGTCACATGGGTAAACAGCCGCCATGTTGGGTCTTTGCTTGAATGTGTGTATCGCGCTTTTAGCATTATACGCTCTATCTGTTTTACCCATTTTCGCTTTTATATTTATATCGTTTAATAGATACTTTAAAATTTGAAGATTTGAAGAAGGAGATTTGATTTATCTCCTTAACTTTAAAATAGTTTTGGGATTTTCTGCCTAAGTATTTGGTTTTAACCGTCGATGGAGATTTAAATTTACTGTTCAAATTGGCTGCATTCATATCCTATGCTTTAAACACACATATTAAATTTGCCACTCACAATGTTTAATAATTTTTATTCTCTTATATGTTAAGAATTTAGTGAATAGTATCTCTGTAACCAGGAAGTTCTCTAAATGAGCCCATTTTACTAGTATTTAAGCGTTTCATGTCATGTGATTTTACCATATGACAAAGTAATGTTCGCACAATTATATTGTAACCTAGATTAAATAAATTAATTTTTAAATCTAGAGTCTTTTTTCATTCGTTTCAAGAGTCAATTTCTTGTTACTGTCTCAGATAAGTTGGCTTAATGTTATCTAGGAGATATTTGCACTGCTGAGATGTTTATTTCTTTACGACTCCTACCTGTTGAATGATTATGTGTTGAGATATAAAAAAAAATTTACCAATGTACTGACCGAAAAATCTATCATAACTTTTTGGAATGAAAAATGGAATGATAAAACCTTGGTATAGTAAAAAATTAAGTGTCATGAAAACAGAATCACAGAGTAAATATTGCAATGTGTAGAAACGAAGCATTGTCTACGTCTGTATTGATCAATATGTAATATTTCATTACTTTTGTAACATTAACGTAAAGGAATCTACCTTTGCCTTCAAGCTTGCCGAAAAGGGATTTTTTAAAATTATGTTATAGATAATTGAAAAGTAAGTATTAAAACAAGCAGAAAATCCTATTTTAAGTAATTATTTCTTACTGATTTATGAATTATTCATATATATATCTTTAATTATATATATTTTTAATTACATGTAAAAAGAATTTGTATGTATTAATTGATTTGGATCTCTAACTTGAACGGTTTAAGTTAACATATATATTTGTATCAAATACTATACTTAAATAAATTTAAATTTTAAAAAATCTGATTTAAATAAAAAAAATCCTATTTTTTTATTTTTTTAAAAAAAATCATGATTTTATCAACCCTGGTTTGGAGTAATTTATAACTTAGAAAGTCTTAGCAAAAAAAATTGAATATAATTATTCTTCAAAATGATCGCGAATTATTTCAAAACACGCAGTTAGTATAGTATGTGTTTTAATATAAAAAATAAATGATTATTTAAGGTAAAATGATTTTTTTTATATGTAGATCATTAGGTATTTAAGTTATATTTGGGAATCTGTAAACATTTGTTAATAAAAGTCCACATTCAATAAACGAAACTCCGTATTTCTCAATAGCAGACTCAAGGAGAGAGTGGCCGTTATCCCCCAAAATGGCGGACGATTGAACGTGTCGCTACTTAAGAGACGTATTCAGGGCTTTAGACCCAGCCAATGATAAATAATTTGCAACCTAAAGAATCCGGCTCCTGATACCGGAGTCCCTAAGGCTTCGTGTGCATCTTGCACCGGTGCTGCATTTTACCCTTTATATTTGCTATATATAATATTACTAAATAATGAAATTAAAATAGTGGTAAAATTATTACATTTTTAATAACGTGGTAAAGAGGTTTTGCTACGTTAACAATATCGCTAATCTCAAAAACTTATATGTTTCCCAACGCCGAAATGCGGAGCAGTTCCATAACAAAAAATTAAAAATTTGATGCCTTGTAAAAAATTATAAAGAATTTTATATCTCGGCTTTTTATATATGATCGTCCTCACAAGAAGAAGTAAATACTGATACGTATTTTGTTGGTTAACAAGTGTGGAATATTTTAAGTGAATTCTTAAATGTTAAAAGATATCATTAATTCACAGCATCTCAGGTTAGTACACGAATTTTTGAATAGCAAATGAATTTGTTTTAAGAAGCTGTGAACGAATTTAAGAATCGCAAAACAAAACAAATCTTTAAGTCTCTTTACA